>JABUQX010130294.1:17500-22500 GCA_015478945.1 Trachelipus rathkii
TCTATACTTAATAGAGCATGATAGCAGGGTCTACCTTGCCTCATAGAGGCTTTCGAATGTAAAACAATTAGTTATAGCTTGCTTAAGATCTCTCAAAGCTGGAGATGGAAACTAGTTACCGTTATATAAATAGCACTAGTAGGATTGGTGAAGATCCCCTCTCATTTTTAAAGCAATAAAATCGTGAGGCTATTCGGCTCTTGACTATTTGGGTTGCCCCGACTTGTTAGCAACATTCTATAATCCAAAATTTCTTCATATATTTGCTGTCCGACATCAGAGACATAAAATTCACCAAATTTTGAATTTCTTTTTTTGATACTTTATTTTGATACTTAACTTTCGACATCGTTAAAAACTAAAATTGATATCATCAGCTTAGTGAAAACAAACAAACCTTTTTACCGAATTATCAATCGTGCAAGAGTCACCTCCCAGTGACAGTTTAGGTGGTACGGGAAAGACCATCTACGCTCGTGAGGTTTAAATATACGGATCTTTATACCTAGTACGTTTTCCCTGTAACATTCTTGACAGAATCTGTCATTTTTTTTTAGTGCGACATTGACGAAACTTCTCTTTCATCAGCAATATAATATCGGAGGACTTTTCAATCCTGGACAGCATCATTAAAAATCGTTCTGGGACCTACAGAAACTTTTGATTAAGGTCAATGGAAATGAGTACATTGTACCAAATTATAACAAGTTGTGTTTCTTCCCTGCGCCATCTTTTGTTTCACTTGACACTTTTCATCTTGTAAGTAAGGAGCTTGTGTGGTTCTCAGAAAACGTGACCATTTTTGTAAACTTTTTAGCTGAAAAGCGAGTGGTTGTTGCTATCCACAAATACTGCTAGATAATTATTTTACTCACTTTTTAACACCATCTTTGCGCACATTGATCACATCAGAAATTTCGTATTTTTGTAACCGATAGTCCTGTAATCTAGGGGTTTCAATATTCCTTCAATCAATTTGTCAACATATTTCAGACTTATCTGTGTATTTTAAAGTAAGTACTCGCTAAAAAAGACTGATTTCCTTTAAAATTCAATTTCCATTTACCTCACTAATTTTTATATATGGTGATAATGCACCTGATCTGGATTTGAGTTGAGTTAGGAACCATAATGCTTGAATCTGCGAGTGTTTCCCTGAAAACTCTTCATAACAGTGAATGCTATAAGGTGGACGAATTCTTTGTGGACATCGCATCGCGTGAAACATAAAACTTTATACATAAATGAGATATTATTTCATGTCAATATCAAAGATGGTAAGTATATTTAGTAAATCAAGGAAATTTCTCATATCAGTCATTATCTTCTTTTAGTGACTTTCAGTGACCTCGCAAAGTCAGATTCTGAATCATATTGAACTTTATGCACTGAAGGACTCTCTCAATCTATGACTGAAATTCAGCTCCAATAGCTCTTCTATTTTCAGCTAATTATTTCTATTTATTTCTATTGTGTTAATAACTTATAAATAATAGTTTTTTTACAGGTTATTTCTATCGATTGAGCTCCCTTTCCTACTACAATGAAAATTGATGATCTGACCAGAGATATAGGAAAAAACAACACATATTCAATGTACACTCTTTAGAATAAGAAAAGGGCAGCCATGAACTAGTTACTTCAATACCCTGACCGTTTTCCAATTTTCCTTTGAAATGAATTTTGTTCATTGAGCTGTTATTTTGTCCTTTCATTGTTCTGAAATATTGCGAAACACAGATTATTCCTGGTTCATACTCTTAACTCGGCGCCAGCAGAGTCTATTTTCACGAACTGCTGTAAAACTAAGAGGTAAAGTGCCCTATTTCTGAATTGGCTATTCAAGTTTTGTAAACTATATTGCAATTTATTATAACATCTTTTTAGGAATCGAAGCTGTTCTTTCTTAATGTTTGCCGTGACAAGTGAACGTTTTTTTCTGGCCATTCCGCTCTCAACCTTTTTTAATTCTCATTTTATTTGATTTTTCTGATCTTTTAATGCATTTATGCTTGACTCATTTTTTGATTCTAACAAACTAATATCAAGAAACAATTCGAACTGCTTGCTCCTGTCTTTTCAGAGAGAGAGAGAGAGAGAGAGAGAGAGAGAGAGAGAGAGAGAGAGAGAGAGAGAGAGAGAGAGAGAGAGAGAGAGAGAGAGAGAGAGAGAGAGAGAGAGAGAGAGAGAGAGAGAGGGAGAGAGAAGAGACGAGAGAGAGAGAGAGAGAGAGAAGAGAGAGAGAGAGAGCAGAGAGAAGAGAGAGAGAGAGAGAAGAGAGAGAGAGAGAGAGAGAGAGAGAGAGAGAGAGATCACATGAAAAACTTGCTGGACATCTCGCTTGATCCTTTTCTATCTTTTGTCCCTTCTTTCCTACCTTCTGATCAACTTTCCTCCATCCTCCTTCTTAGTGAAGAAAAGCTCCATGGTCATCTTAAACAATATTCTGAAATAGGGAAATGGTACTGTTTTTGGAAATACCAAAATTTAGTGAAATGTTGCATTTAGAAAAGAACTTTCCAGTGAAATTTATAAACTTTACCTCAGTGTTGTTTTGCCTAATAATTATAATTTATACTTAATGTTTAATAATCTCTTCATCCTCCATACACTGATTAGTCCATGATAATAAAAGACAGATCGAAATACTTGAATAAAATTCTTTTTTATTTTTAATCAGCGGATGGCCCTTAACACTTGCCACCCAGGGGGTGTTTGGACATATCTACTAAACTTGGATAGGCCACTGCGAACCCCAGCATGAAAGGACAGTTTCATATCGTTACCATACATTCGACTGAGACCACAAACTTCGGAGTTATTGATTGGATGAATTTTTTTTTATTTATTAATTTAGAAATTAAACAATCAAAGGGAGTTATAGCTAGGCTTTATTATTTATTTAAGTGCTTCCTTTTAAATTTTAATAACTCCAAAGAGCTAAGAATTCGAGCAAATTTATATTTATTTTTTAGACAAATTTAAATTAATTCTGTGAAGAGAGAAATGATTTTTTCTTCCTTTTTTTTTTTTTTTTTTTTTGTGAATTTTAATGAAAATTTTTTCTTTTTTTTATTAAATTCACTTTTGACTGAGAGGTGTTGTTGAAAACATATGACTACAATTAAGTCATTGAACTCACTTAGTATTTTAAATGAAATTGCTTAATTACTGAGGTGTTGTTGAAAACATGAAGAGACTACAAGAGGAGGCACTACTTCAATTTCATCCAAGGAAGATGATATTAAGAAGAATTCTAGAATAAAATATGAGAGGTAGCAAGAAGGGAATTTTTAAAAAATGCTTCTTTGAATGTAAGAGGTGCAGATGATGTGGGCAAGGGAGAAGCACCACCCCGCAGTTATGTGAGAGATGGTGATAAGCTAATATATATATATACTATATTATATATATAAATATATATTATATATATATATATATATATATATATATATATATATATATATATATATATATATATATTATATATATATAATATATATGTCTATAGGTTTAGATTAGGTGACACCTATATCTTCACAAACTTAACGGTAGGCTACATAAAAACCGAATACATTTTTGAAATCAGCGAACATTTTAACGCAGGAAACAAAAAAAATTAATAATTGTTAATTTTAATAAATAACTCCAAAAACTAAGATACCATCTTACGTTTGAAACCTTAATTTAAACTTTAAATTCATAAAAATAACGTTTTCTTTTATATCATTTTATTATTTTAAGGTTAACTATAAAAATCATGATTTAATTTTTTTTTTGGATTATTAACTTTAAAAAATACTGTTTTTATATTTTAAATTAATTTCAGCAGCACTGCACGGCTCTGGGATTATTTCACCAGCCCCCGTAAATTAACCTTGTGTGCCATGCATTTTATGTTATAAATTTTTTAAAAAAATTAAAAAAAATTCATTCCATCTGATACAGGTCGCTACTTTTCAAGATATCTGGCGAGCCTAATATTGGGCGGCTCATATTTCAGAAATTTGGGGAACGCGAGAATTGTCGTACAAAAAAACATTTATTATTTCGTTTTTTTTTTTTTTTTTTTTTTTTCCCCTTTCATTTTAATTTATTCTTCATTCTGCGGCATTACAATCGTTCGCTGATTTTCA
Organism: Trachelipus rathkii; assembly: GCA_015478945.1. Classification (NCBI taxonomy): domain Eukaryota; kingdom Metazoa; phylum Arthropoda; class Malacostraca; order Isopoda; family Trachelipodidae; genus Trachelipus; species Trachelipus rathkii. The sequence goes on from JABUQX010130294.1 coordinate 21,637, forward strand.
AAAATGTATTCAGTTTAGTGTAACTATCATGTGGTTTTTTAGAAAAGGATCTTCTATTATTTGGAGAGACGGAACATATTATATCATATAATTATATATATATATATATATATATATAATATATATATATATATATATATATATATATATATATTATATATATATATATATTATATATATATTATATATATTATACTATATATATATATATATTTATAATCTATATATATATATATATATATATATATATATATATATATTATTATATTATATATATATATTATATATATATATATATATATATATATATATATATATATATATATATATATATATATATATATATATATAAATATATCAAGGTGGGTCGGAAAAATAAATTTTTTGAGTATCAAATTCTAAAAGGGCTCGAAAGTTGTGTATTTGCATGCTAATCAACGAAAAACATAATGAAAAAAATCGAGATTTTGGATCTTCATTCACGGCAAAAGGCGTAAAATCTTTGGAAAAAAATTAAAAAAAAAAACAATATCTTCGAGAACAAAATATACTCTTAAGGTTTTTTGGCTTGTAGTACCGTCTAAGTACTTCATATTTAATGCATAATAGAAAAATATATTTTTTAAAAATCACACGATTCATTTTGAGTTCGTGCATTAGGTCTAAAATCGGGGTTTTACCGTTACAAATATACGCAGTATTTATTAAATCTAATAAATGAGCTAGTCATTGCGTGTTATTTGTTTTCAATCCTAAATCGAAATTAAACTTACTTATTGCAGTAATTCTGATCGTGATATGATCTAGTGAGCATGAGCTTGAGCAAGGCTCACATCAAACAAACCTTACGCGACACGTCTCCCC
>JABUQX010130295.1:0-15366 GCA_015478945.1 Trachelipus rathkii
CGTATGCTTGCTGATTCAGTTCAATTTGTTGTTGCCGTTTCGCATTTAACGACGCTTTGCGTTTTTCGTGCGCCAACTTCAATATATAATATATATATATATATATATAATATATATATATATATAACATATATACTATATATATATACTATATAACTATATATATATATATATATATATATATATATATATATATATATATATATATATATATATATATATAAAGTAACTAAAGTTGCTCCAAATTATACACTACCAAAATAATTCTACATAAATGGGATTACTTTCAGACTCAGTCCACTTCACCTTGGTGCCTTGATGGCGGAGTAGATTCTATGCAATAATACATTTCACTTCCTGCAATATCCTGGTGTGACGGCTTGGTACTTCCCTCATTTAACCTACGTACCACTCCAGAGTTTGGTGATTTTAGGGCTGTTGTCATAAGCTAATATAAATCATAAGATACTGTTGAACTTCGATTCAAAGCTTCTTTCCCTTTGTTTGGCAAGTTAGTTGACTAAGTTTTTGGCACCAATTGAAATTTTCCACCTCTCATTCCCCGATCTTGTCCGCGAGGAGGAAGAGATTAGGTAATAGAACTCCCATGCGCATTCTTCATCTGCAACATATCAAACCCTAACCAATAGGCGTCATTATTTCCGATGTACTCAGCAATTTACCTCCATATCACTGTTATTAAAATACATAGGTGCTCCAAATCATCTTGGCCGGTTTTTTTTCAAGGGAAGTACCGGCAACATCACTCTCAATAATTGCAAGAGTTGCACTTCGACGACTTTCACGGTTTACAATTCTTTCCCTTTAAATATTTATTCATATCTGGCTTTGTCCCAATTTAAACACAAAAGCACTAAAAGGTTTAATCGCTAATCAAGTAACCAATAAACTTTTCTTGACTATAAATAATAATAAATAATAATAATAATAATAATAATAATAATAATAATAATAATAATAATAATAATAATAATAATAATAATAAATAAATATATATATAAACGCAAATTATTTAGATAGAGCACAAATTTGCGCTTTTGCGCTCTCAAAAAAGTTGTTGAACGCAAATGCAAAGCACATTTTTCAAAATTTCTTGCAAACACCAAAAGCACTTATTTTTACCTAAAGCGCCTGCAAATTGCTTGCCTTCCCACCTCTGATATATATATATATATACACTAATATATATACCTATATAACATATATATATATATATATATATATATATACTATATATATATATATATATACATATATATATATATATATATATATATATATATATATATATATATATATATATATATATATATATATATATATATATATATATATATATATATATATGTTTTAATCTTCTCATCAAATACTGAGGTCCTCTATTTGGGATTTCAATCTACACAACACTGAATGGTGTTGGGTCCTCTCATGCTGATTTAGGTGGGAAGGAGGCAGAATCATTTATTCTCAACGATCTGGGGCAACTAATCAAAGAACCTACACATTCGGATCAGTACTGTGAACCTTGAACACACTTGACTTGAGCCTATGTTTCACCACACTAGTCCTTCTCTCTATAAATACACCACCTTCGCTCCTATTGGTAAATCTGACCACAACCTTTATATCTCTTAGCTTTAATACTTTCTCTCAACAGCTCCATCCTGCCCTATGCGTTTTTCTGGCACTTTGATCCGGCTGATTGGCGTTGCTACTACGCTAACTATAATTGGAATAGCTGCTTTGACTCTGGTAGCGCTTCGGCTTCTGCTACAGGTGGGGCTGTAATCGTTAATAGGATGAGCAGGTTCATTCTTTCCTCTGCTAGATATTTCTCTCCCTCAAAATCCGGTGTTCGATCGTGCTTGCTCTCTGGCCATTCAGGCTACAGACGCTTATCAGGGTGGAAAAATGCTCGTTCTCCTATCTCTCGCTAATTTTCGTGAGCTAGAAGAAATCGTTGCGGGGATACTCTTCGACGAGCAAGCGGACTTTCATAAACGAAATTACTGACTTCCTTGGTTCTCTACTGACAAATCTTTCTGGCCTCTTGCCAAAAACATCTCTAACTTTGTAAATCTGCCTTTTCTTCTCTTATTCAAGTGCAGTGGCTCTGTTGCTAACTCTCCAGCTGAAAAGGCCAATCTCTTCGGCCTCCTATTTTCCTCTAACTCCACCCTGGACGATTCTTTCCTCCTCCTCCACCTTCTCTCTCAGGTGTCTTATGCCTTTGCCTGTGATTACATTTGATCGGGTGCATGGGCTCCTGAAATCTATGAACGTTTGGAAGGCGGGTGGCCCGGATGGCATTCCTCCCCAGTTTTGAGGGAGTGTGCTTCCCGTGCTGACATCACACCTCGTTCAACTATATTCTCTACATGTCTCAATACTAACACTTTCCCTCTGTGTTGGAAGCTCTTGCACATGTCCAGCCTATTTCGAAAAAGGAAGCCACTCTGATCCTTTTTAACTATCGCCATATAGCTCTTACCTGTATTCTATCTAGATCTTTGAAACCCTTCTACTTCTCAGATCATCTGGAATCTCATTCTCTTCTTTCCGATCGCCAGTACGGCTTTCGGCGTTCGAGTCTACTGGTGATATACTTTCCTATTTGTGATTTATGGTTTCCATATATAGCTCTCACCTACCTTTTATCTCGATCTTTGATACCCTTCTTAACTCTCACTTCTTAGACCATCTGAATCTGTTCTCTTCTTTCCGATCGCCAGTACGGCTGTCGGCGCTCGAGGTCTACTGGCGATATACTTTCTATTTAACCGATTTATGGTTTCCGCCCCTCAGGAACTACGGGAGACTTGCATGGTGGCGCTTGACATATCCAAAGCATTTGATTGGGTATGGCACGCGTACTCCTCAAGCTTCCCTCCTTTGGGTTTCCTTCTTCTCTTTGCTTACTTATGTCTAGCTTTCTTTCAAGTCGCTCCAATATCAAACTGTGGTTGATGGAGCACGACTTCTTTTTATCCCAATAGTGGCGTTCTCAGGGTTCTGTCTCTTATCTCCTACTTTGTTCTACTTTTCATTAATGATCTTCTCACACATCTAACTCTATCCCTCATATGCCGATGACTCACTCGACCTTCCATTCTTCAACTCATTTTAATTTTTACTAGAATTGCCTCTCGTCTTGATCTTTTCGATTCTATTCTCCTTCTGATCTGGATAGAATTTCGATTGAGGTCGTCTCCACCTTGTGAAAATTCAATTCTTTAAAACTCATACAAATCTCCCTCTCTAAAACACCTTACAACTTTCCTATCTCTTTTTGACGGTTCTCTCGTCTTTCCTGTTGACAATATAAGCATCCTGGCCTTAACATAAAACAAAAAAATGTCTTGGGAAGCCTTACATCACAACGGTTGTTAGGGTGGCCTCAAAGAAATGGGAGTTCTGTTTAGACTGCGAGATTTTTTCTCCTCTCTCAGTTACTCCAGCTATACAAGGGTCTCATCCGCCCTTGCATGGGTACTGTTCTCATATCTGGAAATCTGGTTTCACCCGGCTTTTGAACAGGGTCGAGTCAAAAGCCAAAAGGACTTGTAAACTGTTCTGTACTTTTCAGTTCACTTTGCGGCGCGATGTTGGTACTTTATCTTTCTCTAGAGGTACCACGCTGGCAGAATCAGGGAATTTACCACTCGCGTACCACCACCTTTACGACGCCCCTCGTAGCACAAGGGGTGCTGTGTCTGCGCACAATTTTCTGTAGATATTGGTAGCTCCAGGCTAGTTCGCTGCGGTGCTTCCTTCTTTCCTGCCACCTCTGTTCGGTGGAATTCTCTTCCATCTTCTGTGTTTCCTGCTGTATTTAATCTCCCTCACTTTAAAGCCTGCGTCTGTCCTCATCTGCGTAATTTGCGCTAGCGGATGAAATTTTAGCGTGCAACACCCACTCCCTGAATAGGGCTCTGCCCGTGAGTGGTGGTGACAACTGTAAAAAAAAATTAGAGGTGGACAGGATTTCAATTTTCAATGTCAGCTGATGCGAATATTTTCAGCGGATTTGGATAGCGGATAGTTTTAGATATCAAGAGTTTGGTGTCAGGTAACTGATAGTGAGTAAAAAATATATCAATTATCAATCATGAGTGTTATCATGATGAGGTACTCTATTTAAGGGATTTCAATGTAAACAAAGAGTTGTTGGCGTTCTCAAATACTGATTCAGGATGAGACTATGTCAAATCCTGCAACATTCTCAAAGATCTGGAGCAACTGGTTAGGGAACATATACATACACCTGATTGTCTCAACGAATTCTGGAACACCCTTGATCTATGCTTTACCACCATTCCTTCTTCTCATAAGTATGCCAACTTTCCTAATTTCCAATTTAAATTTCGTAAACATTACTATACGACTGATTCGTCAGTACTAACAGGTAATGACATTCAGATGCCTTTTTCAGAGAATAGAATAGCATGTTTTTTACATAGAAAAAGTCTATGATATAACCTGGAGGAATTGCATCGTACTTAAATTTCACGCCCTTGGGCTTCGAGCACAACTTCCACATTTCACCCAACGTCTCTTGTTCACAAGAGCGATCCAAGTACTAACTTCCCCCAACTTTCCGAAACCCCTTTCCTTGAAGAGTCTCTTCGTCCTGAGAGTCATTTGGTTTGTTGCGAGTTTTAATAAATAGTTGTTGCGGTTTCCCCGAATGTCCAATATTCCTTGTACGTGGATGATTTTGTGTTGTGCTTGTCAGGCAAGATTTGCGTATTTATAGCGTGAAATGCAAAAGGCAATCAATGAGGTTTTAAATTGGACACAATTTCGGGGTTTCCAGTTTTCGAAACTTAAGACAACTGCAGCTCTCTTTCATCGGGGAGGCAGGCAGGATAATTCGGCACACGACCGCTCACTTTCATTCTACGGTTCCACCTTAAAAAGTGTCCCTCAAATTAAGTTTCTGGGGATTGTCCTAGATCTGAAACTAACTAACGCTCCTCATATCAATTATTTAAGGACCGGGTGCAGGCACCCATTAAACACCTTGTACCATCTTTCACATAAGGGATGGGTACCGACTGCAAACGCAGTTAATGGGAATGTTTTTCTCCATTTATTGAAACTGCTGGATCCAGTGCTAAACGAAGGACTCCGTATTGCAACTAGCTCTTTTCCTTCCTCCCTAAAGCCTAGATTGGAAGCTGAAACAAATATCATGCCCTTGTCACTCCGATGAGAACTTAAGATCTCGATTTATGTAAGACTTCTTAAACTTCAGCCTTCAGCCGTCTCTCCATTTCTGGTTGAAATTATCCAGTCTAACTTTCTATGGCCCTTTTCGTTAAATCGCATCTTACAATCGTCAAACTCCGCAGTCACGAGCTTCAACCACTTGGCCTTCTCTTACAAAAGCTAAGTGTACTGAATTTCACCTCCTAGCCATCTTTAACTCGCATGCAGTGGTTCACCAGGGGCACAACCTCATCTTTATGGACTGTTCCACCTTTGCGGAGAGTGGGAGCAGCTGTTATGTTTACGTATTGTACTCTATCTCACACTCTGCCGGCGCTGCCTCAATTTTTAAGGCTGAATTGTAGGCTATAGTTTTAGTTCTCTCACGAGTGAGTATTCTGGATACAGGTGAAACCTACATTATTTACTCAGACTCCTGGAGTGTATTAATTGCGCTTAGAGACCTTTCAAAAAAAAAAAAAAAAAAACTCTGGTCCTCCTTGTTTAGAGTTTTCTGCAACCTTTCCACTTAAGATGAAAATCTGTCGAATTTTGCTGTATCCCATCTCAGCTGGCGTTTGGGGCAATGATGTAGCCTACAGGGAGGCCAAGCTTGCTTCGTCAGTTCCCAGCTGTTCTTCAGAGTATCTCCCGATACCATTGCGATTGGAACACATCTCTGGAGAAGACTATATCCCAGTATTGCGAAGGCGGTTTCATGAGAGGTGGTAGCTGTTTTGGTCCATCTCCTCTGGTTCCAGTGAACTTTATGCTATCCTTGGTGACTGGAAGTCATCTTATAACAATAATCACCTACAGGAAGTTTCTTTGCCACATCTGAGAATTGATTACACCCACCTCACCCATATTTATTTAATGGTTTATAATCCCCCTCTTGGTTGCATACTTTGTTGCCGTGATGTTGTTCTATCAATTGGCCACATTCTCCTGACATGCCTCTTTTTTAGGGTACTATACGAATACAGTATTTTCCTCTTCTCGACTCTGTTCCTCTTGAATTGGCAGTTGGCTTTTGCTCTGAGAGAATCCTCTGTTTAAGGACGCTATGCTTTGTGCATTTGGTGAGATTATAGATGAGTTATGTAGCTATATAGAGGGCAGATTTGATAGTTTGATGAATTGAGTTCGCTCTAGTAAATTAAAGGCTAGTGGGGTGTATTATGTTATAATGATAAGGTTAGGTATGGTTTGTTGAGCGTATATATATATCAATTTATGGCCGGGATTCCTCTACCTTTGACGAATCATTTGATATTTGATGAGATTGCTCGCTCTAGTCGATCTATAGGAATGCAAGCTGGTTAGGTATATGATGGTAGATTTTATTCTAGATTATGCGATAACGTAAGATTGTGATATTTGATTAATTCAGTTCACTCTAGTCGTATACTAAGATGAGGTAGCTGGTAAGTAGATTATAGGTATTTATACTTTTAACGATAACTAATATTGTATAATATTATATTCTTTTAACTAAATAAATATTTCTTTCTTTTCTCGTTAGCTTGTAGCGTATATATGCATACATTTATAATAATCTTTTATATAATTATAACATATTTGGTAAAAGGTGTATACATGAAGTAAGTAAATCTAAATTTATAAACATACCTTTAGAATTACTGTTCAATATAATTATAATATAATATATTATATATTACTTTAATATATATATTGTAATATTATTAATATATATATTAATATTATTATTAATTATATCTATTATATAACTCTATGATGATTACGGAGAGTATAACATTCTATTATAGTTTTAGAAATATAATGGACTATAATATTGTTTCTTTTCATTAGTTTCAGGTGATTAAAGAGCGACTTTAATAAATATAACTGGATAGCTATATGGGATTAATTATTATAGGGTACACTACTGCTATAACATACATTATATTTAATTATATATTTATATACTATCCATTGATTAAGTGAAATTAATCATTACGCTCACAATTATATCATATTATTGCTGATAATAACATATATGTCGTGATAGATGATATAAATATTAGACATATTCATGAACCGCTTATTCAATAATAATAATTAATTAATTAATTAATGGTAATAGCTGAAAAGAATGAGTGTGAAATTGAATGGAATAATATGGATTTAAATAAATAAATATAATTCAGTATAATGCTAGATATAATTGTACTACTACTAATAATAATTTAATCAACTGAATAATGTAGATTGATTGTATAAGGTGAATTAAATTGGTGAATACTAAGATGATAAACATGAAAGAAAAGAATCGAGTGATGTGTGTGAATGAGTAATGTTTAAAAAATTAATTTATAAAAAGATTATATGATACCTGTTGAGTTATTAAATAAGATAAATACAGTAAATAAATTCAGTGCTATAATAATATATGAATAGAAGTAATAATAATAAAGGAAATGAAGTGTGAAAATATGAGATGGTATATATCAGTGAGTGAGTGAGGTGAGTGACCAGTGAGTGAGGTTGTGTTAATCTATGAGATAGTAGGAGATGAAAGAGAATAATATGAAATAATAAGAGAGGAGTTGGGAGTCGAGGAGATGGAGAATTACGTTTCACACTCGGAGAATAAATTGGATAAATAATAATTAATTATAAGTGATTTAGAGGGAAATATTGTCAATATATTATAAATAATAATATGATAATAATAATTAAATAAATTAAATATCATTAAATATATATAAGATAAATAATAATATATTATAATAAATAATATAATAATAATTAATAATACATATATATAATAATAATAATTAAATAATAATAAAAAACGGAAATAAAGCTTTTATTTAGTTTTATCTCTCCTTGGAAAAACGCTTAATAATAGTGTGGGCAATAGTATAATCATATTATGAGTAAATCATCAACTAGTTGTATTAAACGTGTCGTTGTTGTACTCACTAAATAATGTTTATTTACATGATGCATCGATCAATAATAAAATTTTCAATAAATTAATTATTGATTTACATTTAGATTTAAATGACTAAATAATTTTATGTAAATAAATATTAACTTTTAAATAATAAATATAAATTAATACCCATATAAATAAAAAATAAAGTTGAGTAGAGTAAGTAATAGATTGAGCGAGAGAGAGAGAGAGGAGAGTATGAGAAGAGATTTTCGTGAAAGAGAGAGAGATGAGAGATGAGAGAGAGAGATAGAGAGAGAGAGAGAGAGAAGAGAGAGGAGAGAGAGAGATTAGAAGATCTTTATAGTTGTGAAGAGCAGAGAGATGATTATATGAGAAATCATCTTTGTATTGTTTGCACACTTGATAGTATTAAATTTGACACAAAAGGTAAAAAAGTATTTATAACAGAAGAGAACATGAACGATAAAACCGAATTGTTTGTTTTTTTCCTTATATCTATAAAGTAATATTAAAGAAATAATTTTTCTGAGATCTCTTGAGTATTTTATTGAAATTGTAAAATTAAAATTTTCTTATATATCTTTTTAATTTATTATTATACTAATTAAAGTTAAGATAAAAATATTCTCTGAAACTATACCATAACTGGTGTATTATATATTTTTGGAATATATCTGTTTTTTTTTGTTATTTTTTAGATACAATTCGAAATTATAATTTTAGATATATATTAATATATATAATAAGATGTACGATATAGTAAATCAAATAAAATAATTATTCCAATTATCCAGTATAATGATTGTAATTATCCTAAGGTTCAGGGATCTATTAAATATAATATTTTATTTATTTTTATAATAATATCTAAGAATTATTTTTGTTATTATTTTGGAGTATTTTTAACATTTTTGCGATTTCCAATCCAGGCTCCAGCTTTTACTCTCATAGGTTAAATATAGGATTAGTAATGTTATAAGATTATTACGTCGGAGTCCGGAAGCTTGAGTCACGGATAAGCGGACTGGGAGTCACGGGGTGGATACATCTGGGTATTATAATATTTTTTAATTCAATTAAGTATTTTATTTTTATTAGGCTTAAGCGATTTTTATTGAGAGTAGATGAGTTTATTAATCAAATAAACATAGGAATAAATTTTTTACAACACATAATATTGTTGATTAACCTTAGCGAAACGGGACCGCGAGCCGGTTTCACGGTTCTCACGACAGTACATTATAAGATGGTGAGGGTGATGACAGGAAGATACATTAGGAGGTGCGGAGTATTTTTCTTTTATCGAGATAAGCTTTCTGAGAGAAATTCCTTGGATTTTTCATGACGAGTTTTAGATAAAAAGATTATTATTTCATACTATATTGGTTAATAATAAAATAAGGGGTTTTGGTAAGGATACGAATTTAATAAATATTAAATTCTTCGGTGAATCTTAAATTCCCATTACAAAAGAAGGTGGCTGGATCAATTTTTCAATAAGTGTAGAACCTTAGCCGGCGCCGACAGAGCCGGGGCCGGCAGCCGGAGAGTCCGGATAAGCTTTTCGTGTTAAGAGACCACTGGCAGAAGGTGCGCGGGACAGAATAATGATAATTCCCCAGGTAGCCTTACTAGACTCTCTATCACGGTTCTTTCTTAGGCATGTATTGCTCTTCGACGGGTGGGAATAATTCAACTTAGGTGGTTATCTATTGACACCTTTTTAAAAAAAAATATCATATTATATTAGAAATTAATTAAGATGTAAATAGTTTTGTTTTATTTAGAGAAAATAAATAGGAGTATATTATTTGGGGGTGTGCCGCGCGCCGATGCACACGGACACATCTTATGCTAAATCGTGTCTGATGTCGGGGCATCATCACAAACCTAGTGCGTCTTCCTCCTCAACAATAATTTTGTCTGAGCCGGTAGAGAGAGAAAAATTCAAGTTGGGGCTGTTTTCAATTTTAAGTAATCATGACAAAGGAATAAACAAGTTTATGTGTGTGATTTATAATGATGTAAGCGGAGCCGGAGCGAGTCAAAGTTAGCTCTGGTAGACATATAGATTCACAATACGCGATTAGGCAGCTTTGTTGAATCCCATCGATTAATAAAATAGCCCTTTCCATTCCTCAAGAGTTCTAGCTTTAATTAATTAAATAAAGATAAGATTAATTATGTGTACATTCTATTGGAGGATAAAATTATTTATTGGTTTATTTGTTGCTGTCACAGGCGTAATCAAGAAATATTTCCTTTCACGCCGTTCATTCTAACAAAATAACAAAACATTTATTTTTTATTAAAAAAAATTTAAAGTTCGGCAAATAATATTCCGTAGATTATTGCGGGTTTGTTTTAAGGCGGGCGCGAATCGTTTCTTTTTTTTTTTTTTCTTTTTTTTTTTAAACGCGCTATGAGTCGCCCTCTTAGACTGCACCCCATAGTGAGACGTCTAGAGGATCAAGACTATAGATAGCTTCGAGCCTTAGGAGTAAGAACACATTTTTATAGTACATTTCATTGTGAATTCGGAAGAAAATACACGAACTCGAGCAACCCCAAAGACAATATCAAAGAGATTTTAATGCAGCGACGATACCTTTTAAGAGCCGGAGGGCAAAGTTGAGGACCAACATAAAACAGCAACTCGGGAACTAAATACGGTTAAAGTCAGAGGTAACCTGGGGAACATACTCCTCGGTACTAAGATTATTGTGAAAAGGGTTGTGAATACTACTATCAAGAGTTCAATATAAACATTTTTTAATATCATATTTTTATCAAGAAATATATATTTTTCACATTAAGGTGATAAAAAAAAAATTGTTATTAATAGTGGATGTCATTCACCTCGGAAGCAACCAAAAAAGCGATAAAATATCTTTAAAATTATTATTTTTAATAACCTCGTGATTTGAGTAAGGATATCTCTTTCTGATCGGAAAAGGAGATATTTCTACTCTACATGGCCATCTTAGAGGCCCATTTTTAACAAATAAGCCGCAATTTTCATGTAGCTGTAAAGGCTATGTACCGAACAATGACTCTTGAATAAGATTTCCACGGATAACAAGGCACTCAGCGGGTTATACACATATTGCTTGTTCTTAAAAAGGACTAATTCTTATATCGGGTAATGACGGGCCAATTTATATTATACATGCCACGTTTACAACGCATATCTTTGTTTACACCACATTTCTATTTCTTCCGTCGACCCGTATTTTGGAGATTAAGAGTAACGAAAAGGTGCATTGGAGGTGAGTCCTCTCCACTATTACTATATCTGTAACGTTTATTTAAATATACAAGATTCTTCTAATTATTATAATAAACCAAAGAACTACTGTACTAATATATAATGGAGATTATTTATAACAAAACTATTTTTACAGCTTAAAAAATTTCCATAATATATTTAATTTAATATAGTTTTAATTAGAAAAAATATAACCGATTAAATTTCACTACAAAAACAAATACCATTTGCCGTGCGGGGGGAGAGATTCTATTGAGTTTCCTGTAGATGTCCTCTGAAACACGTTACGAGTGACTAGTTCTTTAACACCAGGCATTCGGGCAGGACTATTTCGGTTTCTGGGCATAAGGCATTTGCATATTTTGGGGTTCTCGGTTGTTTATGTCTTTTGATTTATCCCAAATTTCTTGGAGTTAAGGCTATAGAACTTTGTCTTTATTTGTAGCAAGCGTGGAGGGTATGTTGGGGATAACTTCCTGGTTAAAATTGCTTCTTGCGAGCACTTTGTATCCTCTTCGGTAGCCAGAGTGAGAAATCCGGAATTCTTTTCGTGTATTTTGTCTGAATTTACTTCTGAAAAACGCGGAGGAGTTTTTTTTTTTTTCTTTTTATATATTTATATCATTATTTAAATGTGAATAATTTAATTCAATGGAAAATTAAAAGCCTTGAAAATAATTTTATTTTCTTTCAAAGTAATGACTTAATTCTTCAACGTTATCAATAGCTGTAGACGTTTTTAGCAACAATCAATATTGATTTACCTCAAGCCTTACCTTATTTATTTTTAATATCGCATAATTAACTTTCATTATACAGATTTTACGCTCTATCATGTAGAACCCGCGAACGGTTTATATTTAATTATTATTATTTATTTCTATTATTTACAGACTCTTGAACCTTTTTGTAATCAGACAGGTGGTATTTTTAAGTCACCGGTAGGAAGTCTGGAGTGGCACTTCGAGTAGTAAGTACCGACTATGAGAGGTCTAAATACAATAAACATGAATTAAATACTCAGCACCTCGTTAAATCTAATTATAAGACTTGAAGCGTGTATATGAAAAATCAGTTTGACGTTATTCTTTCTTTATTTAATTATTTTTTCTCACATAAATTGTATAGTTTTTTTCACGATTAGATATTAGATAATTTAAATTTATTTAGGTATAAAATAAGAAGTGGGCACGCCTTTTAATTCTTGGTTGAATACTAAATCCCATATAACGAAATCTAGCTTAATAAGAAAGTACTTAAAACAGTTTGCAGTGGGCAAATTATAAAGAAATACCTTATCGATTCATACGTTACTAGATCATCGCATCAACCGGGAGATACTTTCTCTAATTTGTATCTTAATATAGTCACCTGTCACGGTCAACATGCTACGTACAGGAATGAGCAGCTAAAAAGATCCTTGTTGATCAAAGAGAAACCTTAGATGAATAGGAGCCGGATGCTGGAACACTCATAATTTTATTACAAATTAATATAGAGGATTTTTGGTGGTTGCTCTTGGTTCGTATGCTGTACATTGTATATAAAATATTTTTTTAGGGTAGACTTCAGATGTTCGGGCCTCATACCTGGCGTTCTTAAAATGTCAATCTTTAGGCTTTCATTGTGATAGGAAAACCTTTGGCTTTTCAATTTAAATACTGCTCACTATTCACTATTATTTTTTCTTGTTACATTTTCGTGTTATGCTAAGAAAAATTTTAAACGGATTACATACTAATAAACATAACGATTGACTTTGTTTCTCCCTCATTAAAATAAATGCACTTTGCTCCAAGCAGTTCTATCTTTTTAATTACATAATAGAATATAAAGCATTTTTTATATAGTTGTAAACCTCCATACTTAAGTACGATATATATTAACATAAGATAATATCAGATGATGCCTGGACAATTTTATTATATATAATTATTATATATATATTATTTAAATTACTACTATATATAACTTTTAAGTTTGCATATATTTGAAAAAACTACTTACTATCATTATATATAAATTATATATATATAAGATATTATATACCTGATATAAAGACGGGGGCCGAGATTCGTGTAATATACCCCCCATACTACTAGTATTATTATATAAATATATTACATTATAATAATATATTATATATCTATATTATATATATATATAATATATTTATATAATATATATACTCTACGTTCAAGTATATTGTTATACGGTAGGTCTTATGATATATATAATAATATAAGGTGGACTATTATATAAGAGTATGTTAATGAGTGTATAACTATAGTATAATAATATATAAGTATATATATATTCTATATATTAATGTATCTATATATATATTACTATATATAGATATATACGGTGCCAAATATCTATATACGTATATATTATAATATATTATAGTATTATAATATGAGATACATGGTTCTAGTAGATATTCTATATATATATATATATATATATATATATATAATATATTATATATATATGATATATAGTATAAGTAGATATACGCTTATATTGCTTGCATAATATGTGTATACATATTATGTATCGTATACTATATAGTATATATGACTCTATATATAATATATATATAGTTATATAATTATATATATCGATACGTAGTAGAGATAATTTAAGACTGCAATAAAAAAAAAAATCGGTGCCTTATGGTATTATAATATATATATATATATATAATAATATATATATAGTTATGTAGTTACTATAAACCTATATATTATATATAAATTTATATTATATAATAAAATAATATTATATAAATTGATAGTATATATTATATATATATATATATATATATATATATAATATAAAGGTAAGTGAATATATTATCGGGGTTATATATTATATATATATATTAGTATATAGTATATAATTATATATATGATATATATTGTATATTATATATTATATATATATATATATAGTAATATAGATAATATATAATAAGTATATATATATATTTATTTAATTTATAATATTATTATATTTATATATATATGGCTTATATTATAAAAAAGTTATATAACTATATATATTAATATATATGTATGTGGTATATATAAATAATTATAGTATAACTTATAACTATTATCGATGATGGGAGCAACCTGTCATCTGATATAATAGGAATAGAAACGAACAAAAGTTGGGGTTATTGGACAATCCTGACACAATAATGAAAAATTGGAGGAATACTAGAATGGATTTAGTATGTTTGAGGCCAATATAATACGCAACAACAATTAATTCGGTTGACAGAGAAAACTCAAATTATAGTAAATGGAATAAAAAAAAGAATCTTATTAACGATTGGAAGTAATTATGAAAACAGATTAACCTATTCAAGAGGAAATAAATAAATATTAAGTATTGGGATGTGATAAGAGTAGGATGGAAAATTGTCGGGAAAATTCTGAAGTTATTGGATAGTGAGATTGTATAAGAAAGTAGATTTATATGTCAATGAATTAGTCCAACTATGTTAAAAGAAGGGATAATAGTTGTCATGGGGGAGGTATGAAAGAGCCAGTGGCAATTTGTTAAGAAGATTCATGTTAGACAGGTGCGTAAAAAACTTTAAATGGCCATTATAGCTAGAGGGTATTGAGGGTTCGAATGGAGGATCAACAGGGAATAAACTCTAAATGAAGAATTATAAATATGGGATATATACGTATGAGGTATATGTATAAGGTATATATATAGTATTATATATATAATATATTATATACCTTTAATTTATTAATATATCTATGATTATATTGAGTGATTTGATTGTTGTGTTGTTTGTGTGGTTATAGTGTTGGGTGGTATGGTGGGCGCACAATCCATAAAAGATAGAAGGATTTTAAATGAACACTTTAATTTGGTGGAGCGACGAAAATAGTATGGGTGCCCAGTGTCGGTA
>JABUQX010130296.1:0-24193 GCA_015478945.1 Trachelipus rathkii
TATTGCTTCGTTCATTTCGAAGATTTGGGTGTTTTAACCGTTTTTTCGCATTTATCATTTGAAACGCAACGTTTTCATTGCGCCGCTTCGCGAGTATATATATATATATATATATATATATATATATATATATATATATATATATATATATATATATATATATATACTATATATTTTTTTTTTATTTTATTTACATTTTATTTTGCTGGTGCCTTAGAATATTCAGAACTTCAGTCCATTCATTTCCTAGTTTTCTTCCGGATCCCAGTCTTTGGCATTTTTATCAAACTTATTATTACTTAACTTAAAATTTAAAAACAAATAATTATATTAATATGAAATTGCCTATTGCTGAAAAAGAAGGAAAATTGAAAAAAAACAATTTTTCCCAGTTTTCCGGGTTTAAGTGGGCCATGGCTTTTTCAAAAAAAGTGTTTTATTTTGCCAACCCTGATATGGATGGGTTGGGATCATATAGTGTATTTTGTATATTAGACGAAGCCAAATTGGCAATTTTTAGTTACAATGTAGTTATTAGACTGCATGTAGCATTAGCCAACTTGGTTAATACTTTTTAGTCTGGATGGTTTAGGGTATCATATATCATTTTTTACTAAGCTAAATGGTGGATTTTTAGTTACAGCAATTTGACAAACCCCTAGGGTGCTTTATTGGATTTGCCTGAGCATGTTGTTTGGTTGAGTAGGTTATTGATGATAATGTCTCGATAGGCCCATGCTTCTTACTGGTTCTCTATATTTCTAATTTTTAATGTTCTAATGTAAATTAAATCAATTGATTTCTTTTATGAAAAATCATGATTTTTGATTTTTTGATTCTTAATAATGTGTAAATTCATTCCTAGGCATCATTCTTCTGCTTTCTTCTGGCCTCTAATGAATCCTTCTCGTTTCTCATGAGTATACACTTTGCCAGAAACCTCTGTTACTTGTTTCACATACCCCTCTATGGACTATCCATGACATGGCCACTTTGGAACTTGCATTGGCTCTTCAACAAACTTTCTTATTTCTGATATTTTGAGTTTACAAGTAAGTGGAGGTTCATATACATTTTCTGACCAGTCTTTCAGTTCCAAAAGGGAAGTTGCATTTGGATTTACTGCAGGTGCTTTCCTAGGCCCGAACAGATAGATCTCCCTGGTCTTTCATCATCTTCATTCACTTAATTCAATTATCTTGCAGTTTCTTTCCTTTCTTTTGGTCTTCCGAACATAAATGTGTATGAAGCACCATTTCACTAAATGTGAACCACGATGAACGTTGGATTGTTGGCAAAACAATATCTGCTACTGCCTTATTTTGAGATTTTAGGAACTTCAATTGATAAAGAATGTTTCGAGGTCCTTCCACCCAAGAGTATTTCGATTTGATTGTAAACCAGCAGGGATAGTAAACGCCAACAATGTATTCCACAAGCAGTTGTAACGTCTTCAATTTGTTGCCTTTAAGGCCATGTTTTGAAACCCATATGCCACAAATACTATTTGCAGTTGTTAACCACTGAGAGTGGCTTACAGGACCAATTTCTAATAATGCCAGATCAGTTAGAAGTACACCTGTCTATATGGCCTGAGTTATCCTGTAACCATAAACCTGATCTGTAGAGAGATCTTTGACAACAGTGTCATTCAATGGAACCAAAGGCTCTGGAAAGGATATTCTGATAAATGAGGAATTGATTTCTAGTTCTGTTGCAGTGTCAAACATGTTGCCAATCTTACCACTCCACTTGTTGTTAGACAAAGTTTTTCCATCCAACTCTGTGATCAAGTGCTGCAAAGGTAGCTCATTAGTGTGAAGAGCACATACCAACCAGATGAGTTTACGATTCAGCTTTGCCTTAACCCAATGCATGACTCCTCCTTCCCAACCAGTGTTAACATTCGTTGAGTCACCACCAATAATAGCTTGCAAACTTTTATCAATGTTGTTTTTCTTTAAGAAATCCACAAGATGGTTAGCAATAACTTCAGCAGGTTTCCTTTTCGTTAAGTCTTTCTCTCAAGTAAAATGGCAAAGATACCTTTCACCTGGCTCACTACAAACAGTATAATGCTCTTCTTTCACAATACTTGGAAACATGACTTGAGTTATCTGCTTGTAACAGAACTTTAGTGGAATATTTTGCGTCCATCAAAGATACATTCAATATTGCTTATCCGGCATTGAGCATGAAATTCGTCATCAAGTGAGTTCATGACTTTCTTGTGCCCTTTTTGCTTTATTGTGATCAACCACAAGTCTTCTGTCTCCTTCAGTAATTAATCCATCTAAAAATGCAACTGTAGCACGTAGATCGACACCATACCTAATACTTTGTAATGCAAACATTGCGGAATCGTAACATATTATACTGACTTGGACTTGAAGTAGAAGGTACATCAAAATCATCACATGGAATTTGCAAGGATCTTCAGTTATTATATAACAGTTAGCTCTTGTCTTCATCGGAGAGAGAGCTTCCCAGGCAGTTAATAATGTGCTCTTCCCCTCCACTTCTTATATTCAGGGGAATTCTTCTTAATTCATCTTCTTGCCTCTTCTGCTTTTTAATTTGTCTTGCTCAGGTAGATCTGGTAATCCAATTTGATACTGTCCAACAGATCCAACCTTCTCTATTTGACTATTAATAAACACTAGTTCTTTGACAGGGATCTTCATATCCTTAGAACAAGAGCAGGGCGGGTACTTTATATTGCAGTCAACCACTGAATGGATCCCATGATTCTGAACTTGTAACTTGTCTACTTTAATTGAGGATGTCTAAGAGTTTTGTCTAACGTTGCTTATAAGCCTCTTTTAATTCAGTTTTTAATCTGCCCAGTGATATGTTTTGGCCTTTTCCCACGTTTTTCATTTCTATCTTTGCTTCAGGGCTGGTCCTCAGTTTAAATTGGCACCTAAAACAACTGTTTGCTAACTCCCAGCACTTTCAAGCACTTTTTGATAAATATCCTTTTCAAGACTGGCTGCTGGGTAATTTCTTACATTATCTCCACTCTGCTCTCTTAGTAGAAGCCCATATCTTAGAACATCACGTTGAGTTGGAAGTTCAGAAGGCAGCATTTCTCAACCAGTTCCATTGAAGTTACTCATGTGGGTGGAAGTTGCCAGTTTGTCTTCAGAACCATATTGGTTCCAAATTTTCAAAGATTTTGCAAGTGGAAGAAACTATTTGTGCCTGGAAAAAGAAAAACAAGAAAATGTCTCTTTTTGTATGAAATCAATAAAAATTAATAAAAAGACACTCAGCTGCAAATGAGTATTGCTAGTTTAAAAACTTTTACGAGTGGCATTAAATTTTTTTACAGATGTTATAGTATAATATAAATATATTCTTAACCTTACAGCAGAAGTGCAGACAGAAATAATGATAAGAAGGTACTTCTTTAGAGAAGACAGTTTGCTGCGAATTTTACATGAAACATAAAAATATCACAAATTTGAAGTAGCTATTTACCAAGCAAACCAATGTAATTGGCAGTTCTTGTAAATATATTTGTGAATAACGCCAGCGCCGCTTTGACCCTCATTTTTTTGAAAAGGAAGTCGAAATTTTACGCCTACTTATATTTGAAACTAGATTTATTGTTGAATCTAAAAGTTTCTCATAATTCTTCACCCAAAAAGTAAGAAGTATCGGCCATATTAATCAATATCGATACCAAGAAAAATAATACGATTTCGAGACTTTCCAATAAATTTTTCACAATAGATATATATATATATATATATATATATATATATATATATATATATATATATATATATATATATATATATATATATATATATATATATATATATATATATATATATTTCCATATAGGCACTTCTCTTTTAAAGTAAATTTATATATATAGATATGATATCGAAATATCTCCGAACCCTACAGTGTTTTTTGTTAGCGCATGCGTCAACAGTATTTAGTAGGACATTTTAGAGTGTTAACATGTTTGTGTCCTATAATTTATTTAGTCTAAGGAATTCATTAAAAAATGAATTAGAAGCTGCTATTTAATATAATTAAAAAGAAATTGAAAAAATAAATAAATTTGAAATAAAATTAATAATTTAAGTTAAAATATATTGTTCAAATTAATAATAACAAATAGATAGATAAATGAAAATAAAAAAACAATATTGTTTTCAGATCGCAGAACTCTGCTCATGCTTCCCTGCAGTGTGACGTGTTAGCTAAACCACCAATAGAAACACGAAAGTTTCCACAAGTTGCTTTTTATCATGTTGTTTTACATGTTAATTTTTTTATAATTTTCTTTTTATTCTTTTTTTTTAAGGGCCTCGAGCCGACGGAGAGGAGGGACAGGAGGGAAGCGGTCACGTCCCCACTGAGGAGAGACCCTGACTCTTTATATCTTGGCGATTTATTGGGTTTTCCTTTCGTTAAAAAAAAACTTTTATTGGCAACCTTAACGCATTATTGCCTTGAAATAATCGAAAGAAAAAATCGATTACATCATTCGTTCGATATATATCGGTTAACTACCCTTTAAAGGATAAGTTCTATATATATATACTTTACATATATATATATATAAATATATATATATATATATATATATATATATATATATATATATATATATATATATATATATATATATATATATATATATATATATATATATATATATAATATATATATATATGCTGCTGATTATATATACTCATCTGTATATATAGTGCAGTGGGATACACCAGTGGTGCCAAAGCTGGCTCATTAGATAAGCGATGGTTAAAAATAAATAGATAAGTTTGGAATATTCCCAGCTATCCATATAATGGCGTAAATGATATGCAGATCAGCCTTAGATAACTTCTCAAATACTGCTGATCTCATAATTTACTGTTTGAAGTTGGTAACATCTCTCTACAAAAAAATATTTTCTACTAGAAATAAGATATTTCTAGTTCTATGAGTCCCTGCTCTTCAGTGATTGTGAATGACTGGTTACTCATTGTAATAAAAATTTTCGCTTTTGTCATTTGCGCTTATAGTATCGCTCAGTGATATGCTTACAAAGAAGTTTGCTTTGAATTTCATGCAAAGGCGCATTTCTTTTGAAGTTTACTTTTGTTTACAAGCAATTGGAATCGGCTGTTGTGATGGAGCCCATCGATTTGGAATAAACAGAAATAAAAACAGCAAATACTTTATATTACAAATAATTGATCTACTATTGTGATGGAGTTTATCTATTTGGAAGAAACTATATTTAAAGCTGATTTTATTGAATGAAACATTCATCAATTCAAAATGGGCCTACCGTGCCACCATAATGTTTGTTTACATTTTTTTTGCGTGTGCACGTCCTAAATTTGGCATTTCTTACTATTTTGTCCTAAGTTTGACAAAAACGAACGCAAACTCAAGCATTTCTTACATTTTGTTAGCACAAATGCAAAAATGAAAACTGCTGTTTTGTAAAGTTTTCATTTTTGCATTTGTGCTTAGTTTCGTAAGAAATGCTTGAGTTTGCATTCATTTTTGTCAAAAAAGGTCGAATTTAGGTTGTGCTTACACAAAAATGTAACAAACAATATGGCGATGTAGTAATCCTGTTTGAATTTATGAATGTTTCATTCAATAAAATAAACTTTAAATATAATTTCTTCCAAATGGATAAACTCCATCACAATAGTTGATCAATTATTTGTAATATAAACCATAAAAATACCAATGATATGTTACAGATACGTATGAAAAAGTGTGAACAAGGTTCGTTCTGTTTGTAATGTTAGTTACTTTACTGCTGTTAAGTACGGAACTTTGTTAATGTTGACTATTTATTCGAGCGTAAATATTGATAGGTTTGTCGTTGTACGTTATATTCTTAGTTCAGGTTATGATATGTTAGCTTTATTGATGTTGAAACTTTGTTACGTTAGCGTATATTCGTTGGTCAGTGTGTAAAGAACTTATTTTTTATGTTATGTTTATCCTAAATGATACTCGAAATATGACTTGAATCATTGGATCAATAGATCATGGAAGGGTGGGTGAGGGGAGTAGAGGGACGGATGGTTTGATTTACTGATTTATTGATTTACAGCTTTAAAATCAGTAAACTATTACACTTTACTATGATATTTTATTCAAAGAACTTGTTTTTATGTTATATATGGATAAAACTTTGTTATTTTTTATGTTATGTTTGGATAAAACTTTGTTATGTTTGCAATTATTCGTTGGGATTATGATAGTTAGGTATAGTTATGTTGAATTTTTGTTACATTTTACTATGTTTAATGTAAAAATCTATTACGTTAGCATTATATTCGTTGTCAGTATGGTAATTAGACAAGGTTATGATAAAAGTTTGTTAAATATTAACACGTGATAATGTAAAATTAACATTGATATGTTGGAGATATGCTTGAAAAAGTGTGAATAGGTTACGCTTTGTACTCTGTGATAGGTACTTTACTGTTAAGTATGGAACTTTGTTAATGTTAGTAGTTTATTAGCGCGTAAGGTGTGCTAGGTTTGTCGTTGTACAATATATTCTTAGTTCTGGTAATGCTATGTTAGCTTTATTAATGTGAAAATATTTGTTACGTTAGCATATATTCGTTGGTTACTATATAAAGAACTTATTTTGTGTTAAGTTTATCCGAAATGATATCGAAACATATGGCCTGAATCAATAGCTCACAAGATCATGGAAGGGCTGATGGGAGAGAGCAGGATGGTTTGATTACTGTTTACTGGTTTGCTTTAGAATCGGTAAACTATTACACTTTACTGATATTTTTATTCAAAGAACTTTTATTTTACGGTATGTTTGGATGTTAAACTTTTACTATTTAATGCAGGCAAATTCGTTGATCTGCATGCTAATTAGATATCGGTATGATAAATTTTTTGTTAAATATTACTGTATCAATGTAAAATTAACATTGATATGCTAGAGATATGATTGAAAAAGCATGAATAGGTTACGTTTTGTGCCTGTGTTAATTTACTTTCTTTTTCTTTTGCTGCTTCAAATCTTGTTAAAATCTTTCAATTTCTTTTTCTTTTGTCTTTTTTTCTTTTTTTCTTTTTCATTTTCCTTTTCTTTTTCTTTTTTCTTTTTCTTTCTTTTTCTTTTTTCATTTTTCTTTTTTCATTTTTCTTTTTTCTTTTTCATTTCTTTTTCTTTCTTTTTTTCCTTTTTCTTTTTCTTCTCTATATAATGATAATAACTCTGTTGTCTCTTTATGAGTTTACAACCCATATATATGAAATGTGACTCGAATCAATAGATCAATAGAACAAAGTTATCTCTTTGTGATAGACCTCGAGGGGACAACGGTCAGATGGTTTTGTTACCAATTACTGATTTACTGATTTAAAATCAGTAACTCTTACGCTTTACTATGATTTTTATTCGAAGAACTTATTTTGTGTTGTGTATGGATAAAACTTTTGTTATTTTTCTGTGGTTTGGCTAAACGTTTGTTCGCTCAGAATATATACTTGAACTTTCGTAGGTGGGAAGAATTTGAGCAATTTCTGTTTGTATCAGAAATACAGCGAGAACCAGTTGCTATATATACCACCATATATATATACATATACCATATATATATATATATATATGCTAATATATATATATATATATATATATATATATATATATATATATATATATATATATATATATATATATATATATATATATATATATATATATATATATATATATATATATATATATATATTTTTATATTTTTTTTTTTTATATTTATTTATATATACCTCCTCTATATATATATATATACTCTCTCTCTCTCTCTCTCTCTACTACGACCTTAGTTATATATAGTAGTCTTCTTATTTTATATTTTATTCATGTAGTCTTCTTATTTTATATTTTATTCAATAACTCTCTCTCTCTCTCCTCCCTCTCTGTAAGTTTCCCGCGCGTCGCTAGATGTCACGCTCGTCTCCTTCTTCCTTCTTGTTTTCGCCATTTTTGATCCTTACAACGCTATTTTGAAAGCTCTGATGATTTTGTGCAAAAAGGTTTTATTTTGAATGCAACCAAGTTCCTGATGTTGTTAATCAACCTCCGTTGTGTTAGTGATTACAAAGACTGTTATTTAGTTACTGATTTTCGACTCGTTTCAATTTATTTCACATTTTCCTATGTAAAGTACTAGGTACGTTGTGTAACAATATTTTGCTTTATTGTACGTTTACAGTTACGCGTTTGAAATATTGTTATTATATGCATTTTCGTGTTCCATATTTTTTATAATAATTATTTTGTCAATTTATCCATTATCAAATTGCATGCTAATATTTACAAGTGTATATTTTACTTTACGTATTCAAATTAGTATATTAATTTTTTATTTCAATTATAATTGTTACCCTTAAATTCCCCCTCAAAGAAAACTTCATTTCAGGGGAAACTATTTTATTTTCTTATTTTTATAGCATTTTCGTTTATATTTTCATACATTTGATTTCATGAATTTTTGTATTATGTATTATTTATTTTATTGTTAAATTATTGTTATTTATTATATATATTGTTTATTTGTTTAAATATAGGTTTGCTGATGACAGTTCCACGAATTCTTGACAGCCTTCATTCTTCAACATCCTCGGGGCCAATCTCCTGTCTAAACCCTCAAACCTACAATTGGTGACTCCCGTCGTGAACGAACATCTTCCTGGCCTACACGAAGCCCTCCAAGACGTGTTTTTCACCGAACGCAATTCTCCGGAAATATATATTTTTTTAACAAATTTTACGTATAGTTTTACCAATATTTTTACGTCTATATATAATATTTTTATGCATTTTTGGTCTATTGTTCAGGCCTCATTTCAACATTATTCATTATTTTCGGGGTCTGCCAAAAAAATAACAGGCCTTCCCCACCATTGTAATTATTTTTTTTATTTTTTTTTCGGGTTTTTCATGCCCCAGTTTTTATATTTTAGACTTAAGTTCCTTTCTAATTTTTAGATTTAGGTTAGCTAGCTTAGGCAGATATGCGGCAGTGTTCCCCTGCCAGCCGATTTATAATATTTTCACATTAATTTTCGTGTGCATTTTTATGAATATGTCACCTGTAGACAGTGAAATCACTCAAAATATCATCGAAACTTCGACTCCTGAATGGACTCAAACCGCTACTTACAATGGAAAGCTTATAAATAGGTTAGGTGTCACAGATAGTGATATAGCTAGGAATTGTTTGAAACCTTGTACTTTTCTGTTAAACACTCCTGCATTTTAGCGCTGTATCTTCTTATGGTGATTACCCTTTTTCAGACTTTTCTCTTTTCTTCAACTATGCCTCTTCTTTCCTCTTCCACTTCGTCCTTTCATTTTCCCCTCCAGCTCCGGCTTTCCCATCCCTTTTGCTCCGGCTCATCATCCTTCAACTCCGGTTGTTACTTCGTCTACAGTTCCGACTGCCACTTCACTTTCGGCTCCGCTCGCCGAACTTCATTTTTAGCAATTAAGTCACATACATTTTATTGTCGTCGATATTACAGCTTGGACCAAAGGTCGAGAGCATGTCCGTTGTTGGGATCACGCTTCCGAGTTTTTGAACCTACGTTTTCAACTGACATGACCCCTCCTTTTGCGTTCATTCTTCCCGTTCGTCCACGCCTCCTACATCCTACTCTCCTCTTCTAGGGACTCCGTCCCTAGAGGGGGGGTAAATGTAGTCTTCTTATTTTATATTTTATTCATTTTATTATTTACATTTTATATTTTGTTTCTCTCTCTCTCTCTCCTCCCTCTCTGTAAGTTTCCCGCGCGTCGCTAGATGTCACGCTCGTCTCCTTCTTCCTTCTTGTTTTCGCCATTTTTGATCCTTACAACGCTATTTTGAAAGCTCTGATGATTTTGTGCAAAAAGGTTTTATTTTGAATGCAACCAAGTTCTTGATGTTGTTAATCAACCTCCGTTGTGTTAGTGATTACAAAGACTGTTATTTAGTTACTGATTTTCGACTCGTTTCAATTTATTTCACATTTTCCTATGTAAAATTTACCAGTGCGTTGTGTAAGCAATATTTTGCTTTATTATTTTTACGTTTACAGTTGAAATCTGGGAATTGCTATTTATTCATGTTTGAAAAGCTTTATAATGTTTTTATCGTAAATATAAATACAATTTATCCATTATCAAATTGCATGTTGGCTATTTCTAGTATGTTTACGTATTCAAATTGAATTATATTAATTTTTTGTTTCAATTATAATTTGTTGCCCTTAAATTCCCCTCGAAGAGAAACGCAGTGATGATGATGTTGTGGAGAGACGATCTTCAGATATTTATTTTCCATATAATATATATTTTCGTTTATATTTTCTACATTTGATTTCATGAATTTTGTATTTTGTATTATTTTATTTATTTTATTGTTAATTATTATTATTTATTATATAACAATAAAAATTATCTTATACCTTATGGATGGATGTTGTTATTGTTTAAATATAGGTTTGCTGTTTGCTATGCTACTGAGCAACAGTTCTAGTTCCTTCGTACTTAATTTTTCTTCAACATCCTCGGGGCCAATCTCATGTCTAAACCCTCAAACCTACAATATATATATATATATATATATATATATATATATATATATATATATATATATATATATATATACATATATATATATATATATATATATATATATATATATATATATATATAATAACAATATATATATATATATATATATATATATATACACAGAAGTGAAACGAATTGCTCGTAAGACCTGAGTTTGAAAAAACAAATACGAACAGAGAGATGAGATCGAATGAAGGCTGCTTAACATGAAATACAAATACGAACAGAGAAAATGAATCGAATGTGAAGCCTGAACATGAAAATACAAATATTTTGAACAGAAACCGGAAGATGGGAATAAAGCCTCTACATGGGTTATTTGAACCGAAATGGTTAGTTCGTCCATCAATATAACATTCTTTTTCTATTTCTGATTGGTTGAAAGAAGAATCCTCGTTACCTTTTGGGATCTGTTTACCACCGATTTTAGTCAGTAGACATTTTCGTTGTGCTGGTATGATGACCTCTCATTCTGCTCCTGAGCATGTTGATATCTTTTTGCGGGAAGGGTTTAATGACACGCAAACGATGTGTGTTCTGTTTTTGTGAAACGAATGGAAAGCGAAATATTACCCGCGTCCCATTTTCAGAGGATTATATCATTTCCCGGTTGATTCATCAAGATTATCGATACCGTTGAAGCTTGGGTAAAAGCTAAGTATGTGTCATCTGATCGCATCGCCTCTGGTGAAATATTTATCAGAAGTGACGGTGTGAAGGCTATAATAGAGTAGATCTTGTTTCAAATATGATAATGTTAAAGGAAATGTTGACATATGCATATTGGAAACCCTGATCTGTGCATTCGTTCGGCGTGTAACCGGGTTTCACTGTTCATTCATCTAGTATTACAGCTTTGGTTAAAATGAAAAACTAATTAACGTCTCATCTTAAAGAGTTGACATACTAGAGGACTTAATTCATATAGCTCATAATCTACGATATGTTACACTCTTTGAGCATGGTTTGCATAATGATGCAAGGAATTACATAATATATGACATGGATACAGTTTACTTCTCTGGCTTGAGCAGTGAGTGCTGTTGAGCAAAATATGAAAAATGGTTTGATGCTGCAGCCTATTATTTATACTTACATCATTTCAGATGTGGAGTTGAATCTCTGGAGAAATATATAGAACTTGCTCAATTTATACAGAATCTTATGTCCACTAAGATGAATTAATATATTTAAATAAAACATATGTTTTATGTATTTATTTAATGCTCTTTCATTGAAAATTATATGTTGCAAAAATGGCTTTGTTTTTTATATGTGAACTTTGTTGGTTAAGATGTTAGTGCTGGCTGTTTATTCACGTGCACGACTATTGCGTATTGTTAGTATCTTATGTTATAGTTTAGCTCTGCGATGATAGAACTTTGTTATGTTGTATTTATCCTAATAGATCATCTTAGGTCAAATGGTTAGTTAGATCAGCTCATAATCAAGGATTAGGTTGGGAGAGCGGAGTATGTGGTTTGATTACTGAATTACTGATTTGTTATTTGTGTAGTAGCAAAGAAATGTAAATTTTTTATAAAGTTATAAGCATAAAAGGAATAAAAGTTTTAGAAGTAAAAATAAAAAAGTTTAAAGAAATGAAGTAAAAAATTAAAGGGTTTTAAAAAGCAAACAAAAGTTTAAAAGAAATAAAATTAAAAGCAAATAAGTGCTTTTGACTTAAGTTTTAAAAAAGAAATAAAATTAAAAATAAATAAAAAGTTTTTAAAACAAAAGTTTTAAAGAAATTAAAAAAAAATTTTAAAGAAATAAAATTAAAAATAAATAAAAAAATTTTAAAATAAAAGTTTTAAAAATAAAATTAAAAATAAATAAAAGTTTTTAATACAAAAGTTTTGAGAAACCAAATAAAACCAATACGTTTTTAAAACAAAAAGAAAAAAGGTGTGAACGGGGACGTTCTGTATGTCTTGTTAGTTACTTTGACTGTTGAGTTAAGTTTTGTTGGTAATGTTAGCTACTATTCGTGGATAAGATATGTTAGGTTCTGTCGTTGTACACATTCTGTTACTCCCTTGCATTGATTGCGACCATATTAGCTTTTGTGATGTGAAGACTTTGTTACGTTAGCACCTATTGGTGATTCAGAGGTATGATGTTTTGAATTGGTGTGAATCGTGTTTGTTAAATGTTACGCTGATAATGTAAAAATAACAGTATGTTAAATTATATGTTTGAAATAGGAATTTTTGAATTTATTGCAATGTTCGTTACTTTACTATTTGTGAAACGGAACTGTTAATATATTTATTGCTTAAGATGTTGGGATGTCGTTGTATATTATATTCCTGGTTCAGGTTATGATATGTTAGCTTTATTGATGCGGAGCTTTGTGTTAACCTCATTCATTGATCAGTTGTGATAGATGGTTTGAGTTATGAACCTGTATTTTTGTTAAATGTTACTATGTTAATGTAAAAAAATAATGTTATGATAGAATTGTTTGAAAATAATAATAAAAATAATACTAATAATAAATGCCAGTCATTCTTATTTTGTGAACTTTCAGAAAAAATGTTAGACAATGCCCTCTCCACATTCCATAGAAAGCTGGTGCATTCATGTACCTTAAAGACAGCTGAGTAAGATCTTAGCTTCAATAACATATCAATCAATGACCCCTCGTCTTCCTCCATTTAATTCTCTTCTTCTTTCTTCTTCTTCTTCTTCTTCTTCTTCTCTTCTTCTTCTTCCTTCTTCTTCTTCTTCTTTCTTCCCTTTTCCGGGATTTTCCCCTGCTTGATTCTTACTTTCTGTAGATGCACAACTGGTCTATTTCGCCTAAACTTATTGGCTATTGGCTTCTTGCTCCACTTGGACCAAATTTATGTAGCCGATTGCGGTGTTACCGATATCTCGGTAGATCCTTGAAGGCACATGTATATGAACTACGCTCAGATCTTCGAATATTAACGAGACTAATACGCGGTAGTATCTCTGTATGCTGTATTGCCTCATAATTACTTCTGCGGTATACTTGGCGATTGTCTATCTGACAAATTCTGGAACTGTTTTTCGACTGCTATTTTACCTTTGCGATCAAGACTTGCAGACTGACTTTGCTTATATTGATAAACGCTGGCATGATCTCATGATGCGTCTCCTGAAAATACTAACTAAGTAGATTTCGTGATGTGTAGCTCGTTTCTGTATCATACTGTTCGTTCGTATCATCTGATTTGGCTACCTGAATACACTTTATGGTAGAGAGACTTGTTGGTCACTGTATAGAATAAACTGCTAATGATCTTGGACCGTGTCTTGATAAGTACTGCTTCGGGAGATTGATCGTTGATGTAGCTAATACTTGCGTACATCTTAGACTGTTAAACCGACCCATAACTACTGGTACATCTTCTCTGTGATTGTCTATCTCGGATATATATCGTAGATTTTGCTTTGTGTACTATCTTGATGACTATACCTGGTAGAAGTATTTGCTAAACTGATAATTTACTTGCGCAGATTTCGGATGTGCATTATCTCTGCTTAATTTGCAAAATTCATATATACGCTTCGCAAAATAATAGCTCTAGCGACAGTGAAAATGTTAAAGTCTAATCTTCCTTGAGGAAACTCTTCGTTCAAAGATAGTACCTCTCCTTGAGGAGTTACCCGATCTTGCCCATAGGGTAAGTCACATTTCAACAAGGAGTCTCCGCTCGCCTCCCATCCACACACGTCCTCCCGGGAAATCTCTTCTCCTGTCTCCGAGTTAACAAACTCATATCCCCTCCCTAGTTTCCGATTATTCCGCTCACTGAGGTTCAGAAAACAGAATCCGAACTCCACTAGTGGTAACTTTTTTCAGTTATAATGATTACGCATCTGCAGATATTTAAGATCGACGAAGCACAAAGCGTTGTCTCTTTATTAAAAGACTTTTTAATTCCTTTTTATGAAAGTTGCTTTTCATTAATAATTTATTGTTTACGTTTACAAATTATTTAAAGAATTTACATATATCTTGAAATGCATAACATGTTATAATCGATATTGAATATTTTTCATAGTATCGATTATTTTTATTTTATTTATACTATTATATATTACTCATTATATATAAGCTCATACTATTTTCTCTTCTTCTCTTCTCTTTACATTACTTTCTATCGTACTACTTCTTTATATAAACATTCTTTATACTTTATATTAACTTTATATATACTTTCATATTTATTATCTATATATATCTTAGATACTATATACATTCTATTCTTAAATATATATAATCTATGTTGTGCTGTTGCTGTGTGTGTCGTGTTGTTGGGCGTGTGTGCCCTAATTACGTAACTCTTTGTAGCCCTTAATTACCGCCGAATTCCTCTTGTAATTTAATCATCAACAAAATATTTATTTTTCTTCCCTTCCCAACTTTTGACGTTCCCCAAGATAACGGTTCTTTATTAGCTTCTCCTAGACGACATCTATGCGCGGGTGCTTTGCGATGCTTGCGGTGGCTCCCTCTCGAGGATCTAGGATTGCTGTTATTCGTCTTGCCTTCGTTTTTGGGCGTTCGCTTGCGATCGGAGCGGGTGAGGTGCGGGTGTAGTCTGATGGGAAGTGTGGTAGAGAGCAGGGAAGTATTATAAAGACGTGTGCCAGCCGGCGGTGGTCGCTTTGGTGCGGCGGTGGCTAGAGTGCCGATGTGCGGTGCGGATTGATTGATATATGCGGTAGCGATGTGCTGTAGTCGGTGCCGGTAGTACGGGCCAATTGCTGTAGCTCACTATATAATACAGGCGATATATAAAATAATATATAATATATAAATATATATTAATATAATATATATTATATAATCTAATATAAGTATATAATATATATTATAAATAATATATAATATAAAATATATATATATATATATATAATAATATATATATTATTATATTTATATTATATAGTATATTATATATATATATATATAATATATCATTCTAGATGGCTGACTCGTTAGGTCAGAAAAATGGATTAAGGGTAATTGAATAATAGTCGATTGACACCAAAACTATACTTAATTAATATATATAATCTATATATAAATATATATAAATATATATACTATATCTATAGTATCAGTATATATTTATTTTATTTATATCAATAATCTAATACGATTAATATATAAGGTGGCAACTAGTATATTTAGAACAGTTAAACGTCCGTTAACTCTAGATATGATAACCAGTTAACCTTAAATATATTATAGGCCAGATTTCATCCTTAAAACACGAGGTATTATCGGTATATATAACAGAAATTAGCAGCGATGGAAAAAGTTCACGATTCTCTATATACTAAACGTCCCTATATATTTACCCCTGAGTCTTATTCTTATTGTTTTTATTTATTAACTCAAGAGTATATCAACCTATACCCACCTCTGGCAGAGCTCAGAATTCAGCGGGTCGTTCGCAAGCATCTCCTCTTTAACACTACATGTAGTCACTCAACTCTGGCCACGAGTTAGCGTACACTACTTTCTAATACGCAGAATGGAAAATACAACTACAATTTAAAAAAAGGAACGAGGTTACCGCATTATGTCCGCTAATTGATTTAAAACGTATGAAATAAAGGAGTAGAAAAGAAATAATACTGCTTACTTATCATTAAATTTGTAACAAATTTTGATAATTGTATCTGACGATGCCACCTGTCGGTTTTTTGAACTTGCCCATATAAGCAATCACAAGATCGTCACAAAAACCACAGCAATCTGAGGACAATATGGATACTGCTCTGTCAGTGACCAGCTAAGCCGAGCCAACACCACCGACGTGGATGTGACTCAAGGTACCAGTGCAAACCCTCTCTGTCCCATTGTATCCCGCCGCAAACCTAGCCTTCTGCGCTACTCATAATCTTCAGCACACCATTCGTGCCAAGAATACACGCGATATTAAACACGGTTTTTAATTCTTGTTTATGCTGGAATTACTAATCTGGCCTTACGTTCTTCTGTTTCAGCTTCAATAAGATAGGACTAGTTAGGCCAGAGTTATAACGACAGAGGTTCCGTCTACGCCGAACTTTACAGTAGTCTCACACACAATGTGCAGATCTGTTCTCTTTTCCATTAGAGGCGTAGTATTTACAAAGCATCAAGACGCTCCTTTCCGAGAGATAGAACAATCTTCTCTAAACAATGAATAATAGCGCAACTTCAAGGTTCCAACCTATGAACGCACCCTCAAGAATCGGTTACAAAAAAACATATGGGGGCAGCACGCGAACAGTAGTCTTTCTTCCATATGCATAATAAAATGCAAGCGGTTCCATGCAAGATGACTCTGCAGCCAGGTCTAGCTTTTTCTTAATATTCGCTCGTAATCGGGATAGCCATTTTAATCGATCTCTCTGAAACCTTCTCTCACCTTGCGACCGCATTGTTGTGATCGCCCTGTCCCCACAAAACACTTGATTTAAAACGACTACTTCAATGTGATGGTAGTCCATTATGTGTGTCATACGTTCTCTAATCTCAAGAACTAATTCCCTAATTGGGTAGTCACCACAGCTGTGTTTGATGAGAAACTTACCGCATCTGGAGTTTTCTTGATTGATATTTTTTATAGTTATGAAACATAATCGTACGTGTTGCATAATAATTGGCCGAAAAACGGGGCGCCAAAGCTACAAAGAGTTAGGATCGAGTGCAATTGCGTCGCTCTGTGCCAAACAAGCTCCAGGCTCGCGCGCTCGTGGGTTCGCTCCTCTGTCTTGCTTCCTCGTAAACCTTCGAATCTTTTCTTTTCTGAAAGCACTGCTAGACATACTGGAATCGCTATGTTAATAGCCAAGTTTTACACTGGTTTTGCTGAAGATGCCTGAGCTATGAGGAAACAAACCGATCACCTCGCCAAAATTCCTCAACAAAACTAGGACCAGTTCCCAATTATCTTTGAGCCAGGTCGCTCTCCCTAGCAACCCGGTGTGACTAGGAATAAGTCATGCTAATACAGTGTAGCATGCTCTGAGGAGAAATGGTGGCAAAATAATATGGTTGAAATTAAGACCAGATAAGTTTTCTACACAAGAACACTCCAACTCTGAAATATATAATGATATATACATTAAAATATTTATAATAAATAATTATCAATTTATAAACTATATAATACATCATAGATAATTAAAAATAATAATAATATGAATGCAAATAATAACATACATATTAATATGATTATATTTATTAATTTATTTTATTTTAATAAGATAATTTGAATAATTAATAATAAAATATCACATACATAGATTAATAATAAATAATAATATATAAGTAAGAAAATACTGTATAAAAAAAATAATAGAATAAATAACAACGACCACCACAGAAGAAATTAAGAAGAAAACTAAATAAGAATATAATGAATAAATGAAAAAAAGAGACAAATTTAATAATTAATATAAGATGCAATTGAAAAGCCATTGAACTTAATAATATTGAGTATATAAGTAATGATATAATAATGTGACTTTTATAATTATATACAAGTAAAATAATCATTAAGATAATAATTAAATAATCCAATAATCATTAACACATAATCCAAATAAGGTATTTATTATATGAATAATCAGACTGTACAGCAGCAATGTTACCAGGGGAGATCTCCGATATCTAAGACAGCGAAAACACGGAAAGATTAAGGCGAGCGACGAATGCCGAATCTCAGAAAGTTGTATACAGTAATAGTATTAGAACTAATTGTTATGCACTAAATTGAAAATGAGTTGTGAAGAAATTGATAATGGGCCGTCGAGTCTCGGAGATAGTGCGTGGATAGAGTAAGTTATTGTTACTAGTGACTATTATGGAGTAAGGACGGGTGAGAAGACGAATAAAGTCTTAAGATAATACGTGCTCAAACAAGTAGCCAAGAAGTCCGTAACTGACGATTAACCATACTATAGAAGAAACATTCCCCCACAACACCTATAAGAAGAAACAGACAGACAGAATGAGCAGTTATCGCTCCATCATTCGATAAATTCTTATCTAATTAGAGTGGAGAAAATCTCTAGTCCGCGAGCATTTCGGAAGACATACTGCCTTCTAGACCATAGTCATAGCCAACACGTGTAGAAGTTGACAAACAAGCAACAGGTGAGCTGAATGTAGCAAAAAAGATTGCATGTCGAGATGCCATTAATTTCACGTGCATATTAATTGTCTTATAGGGACATGGCAAGCTGCCACTAATGAACGCTATGGTCGCCAATTCCTATGTAACGAGAGGAAATAAGCCCATTAAATTAATCGGGTATATAAATGTGAGCAAGGATAGTAGACGGTCGCTCGACTAGTACATATACTTTGAATCACAAGAGTCGCAAATAGCGGTATCACATATAAAGCGATCGAGGAAAGTAAAAGTAAAAGATATGCATAATGGATCTAAAGAGTGAGAGTGAGTAAAGTAGTAGTTTACCCTAAGATATATCTTAAGATAGAATAACAAAGTGAAGCTAAGGGCAGAATAGTTTAGAAGCTAATGAGACGGTATCCTATATTATAATATATATATTATACTATTTATTTATATTCATGAAAATAGTGATTGGGAGCATTATAGCGTGGATTCCAAAGCTCTAGAGTAGATAGAGAAAGTGCGACAGATAATTCAATGAACTGATAGGAATATATAGTTGGAAACACGGAGAGGAGTGGATGTCCACGTAAAGCTACTATTCTCACTAACAATCATCTGAGCATTATCACTAGTGGTATAAACATTAACTAATAACCATTTTAATACATCAGACAAGACAGCATGATATATAATAACACAGGTATGTATAAACAATTGATCGATAATGTAAATTATGAAGGAAAAATTCAGTAAGTGTATCGCTTATCAAAACTGCTACATTTGAAAGGAAATATCAGTTATTAAATACAGAAGAAAAAAAATATATTCTTTTATAAATAACACGATCTAAGTATAAGTTTACGGTTAGTCTGTGTGACAATAGAGAGAGAAAAATTATTATTATAAACTATCTAGTAATATATTAAAGAGATAATACCGTATAAAAATTAATAATTAATAATTATTAAAATAATAATCCCTTTTCTCTTCTTCCCTTCTCGCGCAACACTATTTCTCTACTACTTCTCCGTTTCTGCACCCGTCCGCGTCGCTCCACATCGCCTTCCTTCACTTGTACAACTAATATCTTTACTCAATTTTGTCGTTCTACATAATATATATAAAAAAAACGGAGGAAATTTAAAAAAATAATGAATAGATCAGAATTAAGATAAATTAAACCTCTTTTTATTGTAATAAATTAGATTAAATTAAGAATATAATATAAATATTCAATCAATAAATAAATAAATAATATTAAATAAAATTAATAAATAAGAAATAAGAAGATAAAACGTATACGAAAACTGAACTCAATAATAAAGCTCAGTCCACGCTTTGTAAAACGTAGAGAGCAGGATCGTAAAATTAACTAACTCATGTCCGCTACCTGCCTACTACCCTAATAACTCTACTCCTTAGACCGCATATCACCCGCCTTTATAAATTTTCGTGATGACCTGTAGTTGAAAAGGTGAACCTAACTAATAAGCTGAGGGCGGACGAGAAAGTAGTGTAGAGGGGGGGTATGCGAGATAATCGGTGAGCAGGTGTGAGAACTCCTTAAATAAACGCGTAAATTGTAAACTTCGAAAATATTAATCAATCAAGTTAAATAATAATTTATATTATATTATATATAATAATATATAAATATATATAGCCGGATATTGAAAAGTTCAACCACCCTTTTATTATATTACCCTAGGCTTATTACTACATCATCCTGGGTGACCTTATATACGTCCCTACGTTACTCGGACCACACGGTAGAGAAAGTTATGGGTTGAACGACCCCGTATGTACTTAATATATATATATATATATATATATATATATATATAAGATATATATATGTGTGTGTGTGTATGTGGGTATGTATGCATGAACTTGTATTTAGGTTAAAAAAAACACAACGTTTTTTTGCATATTTTCGAAAAAACGAAGTTTGTTTTCGAAACAATAAAAATTACATGTTTATCGTTACTGTACATACGTACATAGCAGTGTACGCCGTTGTCCACTAAAGCCGCCCCTCCACATTTACTTATATATCATAAAAATAAATTTCCACAGAGAAGGTTGTCCCTATACTATATAGTATAAGCGGTTACGATTCAGGTATAAAGCAATTATAACAAACACTCCAATACTAAATTAAGAAACTTGATTATATAAATTTTATATATATGATATAAATATAGGGTATATATATATAAGGGGTATAATCATATATAAGATATGTGTGTGTGTGTGTGTGTGTGCTGACGTGTCTGTGTGTGTGGTGGTGTGTCCGCATCGATGTCGTTAAATTTAGGGCTAGGCAAGGCGCTTGAGGGAACAAATTATGTCTCTTCTGGAACTCACCGACGATCCTTGGATACGCCGGGTGGGAGTTTGGGTTTAAGACCGGTCCCCCAGATAAATTCTTCCTGCGCGTGTACATAGAAAAATAAATAAAATACAACGAATTTAAAGAAGTTTGGCAATTTAATTTTTTTAGATTTGTAACGTAGCAAAAGTAAAAAAAAATAATATCTATTGAACAAACGGAAAAGTAATATTTGGTGGGGGGTGGTGAGTCTGTACTGGGATGCCTGAAGTCTGGTATCTAAATTAAATTTACAACTACCATTAAAAGAACCTTGGATTTAACAGCGATTCTCAAATTATATATTTGTTTCCAAAAAGCCTGGCTTCTCTTTTTCCGCTTATCATGTTCTCTGAATACTCATCTATACAATAGTACGATCAAGGCCATGTCTTCGTTCATATTTGGCCTCTTAGCTCAAAGTCTTTAATACTCGTCGCAAAAAAGTTGCCTGAGAGAAGACCTTCCGCCAAGTGGTTACTAGGTGTTGAAAAATGGTAGCGCAAAGTTCATTTAAAACAGGTGTTGATTGAGGGAAGAAAAGTGGGTCGGTCGTTCTTTAGTGACTTTCAGTAAGTTTACAGAAGTCTTTTCAAAATTTATTTTTTTCAACTTTTATTCCATATATTGTTAACATATGACAAAGTATATATCCTGTCAGTTTTGGTATGATTTTTTGTGATATCAAGATCGATAAAACTTAAGAAATTATTTTGTACTACTCTCCACGCGATCCAATCACTCTTACGCGGGAGGTAGGCAACACTAACAAAAGAAACCGAATGCAAATGAAAGAGATGAAATACTGGGGTGTGGCATTCACATTTTTTTTTTTTTTTCGTTTTATTTCATTTTTTTTTTTTCTACTGTCTACGTATACTTTGTTTTATCTATGAAATCTAGTATCTAAAAGAGGATCAAAGTGAATTACCAACAAATGGATACAGAAGTATATCAGAAAACCACTTAATCCAATATCCAGCAGACAAGTTGCAGCAAGGGATAGAGTTGGCTTCTACAACGTTATCATGGCGGTATTGCACCTATCTGATGGCTGGCAGAGTTACTACTTAACAAAGAGCCCAGAACATAATATTTAGATAAGGATATGTAGTAGAGTCAGCAATGATTGTAATCAGCCACGTTTGGCTGCTGTCTTTGACAACTATTTCAAATTCCTGGGACATATATGACAGTAAGTACTTCTGCTATAGGTCATTATTATTATTATTCTTCGAATATAGTTGCTAGCCACGGGTTCAGCTAAAGCAGAATATTTGACTATTACGGAAGAGGTAATAATGAAAAAGGTTCTTGTTGTCGAACAGTATATGGAAAATATAATTAAAAAGCTGTTTTTCTTCTTGATTGTTGCCTTCCTTTGGAAATTTTTATGAAATTGGATCTTCAATACGATTTTAAAATCATGATTTCGTATGGAAAATAGGCAATACTACCTCATGAATATTTATTTTGAGTCCAATGGTTTCACAGAAAAATCATGAAAAAAAACCAAACAAACCAAAAAAGCAAGTTTGAATGTATTTTTTTCTTAGGATGGAGTCTCTTAGTAAAAGTTTATATGTCATTTTAATTTTAGTGGCGATCGAGTAATTGTCGAA
The DNA here is from genome assembly GCA_015478945.1 of Trachelipus rathkii. Lineage (NCBI taxonomy): Eukaryota > Metazoa > Arthropoda > Malacostraca > Isopoda > Trachelipodidae > Trachelipus > Trachelipus rathkii. The sequence goes on from JABUQX010130296.1 coordinate 22,756, forward strand.
TGTTTTCCGGGAAAATATGTGTAGGAAGTTCAAATATAGATCCTAAATTAAAAGCCCGACGGATTACAGCTTAACAAACAGTGCTGGAGAAGTTTTGTTTTTTTATTTTTTAATTTGCAGTATTATTATTTTTCTTTCTTTTTTTTGATATTTTGCACGCAGTTTCTTTTGAACTCCATGTTCTTTACCTATCATTGCTGGACGTAGCCGTCGGTAATACACTAGACACAATCCCTACGCACCGCAATAGATTCGGATCCAACCTTCTTCCTTTTTCTAAAAATCAACTAACTCAATCGTTTCGTAGGTCTCAAAATGGGTTATCCCCTCCATCCTATCCCTTCAAAAAATACTTCAACAACAGAAATTTTTTCTCGACAGTTCATTTTTTTCTAAAAGGATCCAGGAAAAAAAAAAACTTCCTAATCGAAAAATTTCTACGTTTCGCAATTCGAAATTCTGTTCGAGATCTATTCGGCCAAGTATGGAAGTAAATTAACCAATATTTTTTTTTTTTTTGGCAATTCCACGACAATCCTAGCGGAGAATACTGGCAATACAGAAAAGCTAGTCGATGTTTATGTATAAAGCACACAGCTAGTTGACTCCGCCATATGAATAAAAAAAAAAAAAAAAAAAACCATAATCAGTAATAAATACATTAAAAAAAAAAAGATAATTGTTTTTTAATACGTTAGTAAATTCAAAAAAATTAGATAACTATACTTTCATTATCAATCGTTGATCTATCTCATTCAGTTTTCACTTGATAAACCCTTAAATAAAAAACGCCGTCGGAGAAACCAAAAGTTAGGGTTCATTTTTTTTTAATTTCAATTCAGATTTAGAATAGAGGGGCAAGTCCGGCCCCCTGCCACCTTATAAATACGCAAATGTATATATAATTAAATATAGCTAGTACTATTGTGATAATTAATATGATTACTTCCGTTAATTTCTTCATCCCTAAGGTAGTTTATTATTTTTTATAATTAATACTAATATTAATTATCTTAATTTAAATATTTTTATTATTATTAATATTATAATTGATTAATATTATTTTAATTATTTATTATTATTAATTATTTAATTATTATTATTAATTATATTATTATAGTCTTTAATTAATATTATATCATTATTATTATTTATGATTATTTTATTTATTATTATATCAATTTATTATATATATTATGTTATAATATTTAGTAAATATTAGAACAACAAAAAGGAAAACAAACACTGGCTCAATCGAAAACCACACAAGTCATAGTTTTTTGACTACCTATTCTTATCCCCTTGCCCATAGCGGCGCGTAAAGTCCACTTGCAATCGGAAGCAAAAAACTCTTTGCATATATCACATAGAATCCAAAACGAATTGTAATGTAAAACTTGTTCTAATGTACTCAGAGGAAAAAATAATTGAGGAAGTG
>JABUQX010130297.1:10000-12500 GCA_015478945.1 Trachelipus rathkii
TTTTTTGTTAGTGATAAGGCCAAGAAAGTTTAATTCTTCGACAGGAGAGACGAGAGAGCCATCGAAAGCGATCAGAAAATTAAAACTTTTCTTAGATAGTGAAATTTGTAGAAATTGGATTTTTAAAGAATTAAATTTCACAAGTTTTGTTGACCGGGATAGTCTATCCAAATCAGAAAGAATATAATTGGACAGATTAAGACGAGAGTCAATCCCAGAAGCAAACGATGGAGGAGATTTGAAATGAGTTGAAAAATGAAGGGTCGAGCCATCTGCATACGAATGGATAGAGTTAGATAAACGGCTGAGAAGATTATTACTGAAAAGCAGGAATTTAGTGTGAGATAAGGCATGGAAGAAGGAAGAAGTCGCCCCATCAACAACAGCCTACTTTGATCAATTTGAAAGAAAGTTAGACATAAATAAGCAAAAAGAAGGAGAAAACTCAAAGGAGAGAAGTTTGGAAAGTATTGACGCGTGTCATACCAGATCAAATGTCTTAGATATGTCAAGCGTCACAACACATGTCTTCCCATATTGCCTAAGGGGGGAAAACCCTAAATCGGTTAGAAAGGAAAATATATCACCAGTAGACCTCGAGCGCTTAAAGGCGGACTTGTGATCGGAAAGAAGAAAATGAGATTCCAAATGATCTAAGCAATGAGAGTTGAGAATGGTTTCAAAAATCTCAGATAGGATACAAGTAAGAGCTATAGGGCTATAGTTAAAAGATCAGAGCGGCTACCTTTTCTGGGAATCGGTTGGATATTTGCGATCTTCCAAAACTGAGGAAAAATGTTGGTTCTGAGGCAAAGAGAATATTGTTAAACGAGAGGTGGTTCCAGCTCAGACGCACAGTCCCTCAAAACTTTGGGAGGAATTCCATCTGGGCCGCTCGCCTTCCTAACGTTCATAGATTTAAGCAGACCATGCACACTATCAAGTGTAATGACAGGTAAGGCATGGGACACCTGAGAGGGAAAGGAGGAGGAGGAGGAGGATTTCCAGAATAGTTAAGGGTTGAATTAATGGAAAACAGGTGGCCGAATAATCTGACTTTTTTAGTTGGAGTATTAGCAACAGAACCATAAGAGCGAATAAGATGAGGAAAGGCAGATTTACAGAAGTTGCTAGAGATGTTTTTGTCAAAAGCCCAAAAAGATTTGCCAGTAGGAGGACCAAGGAGGTAGGCCCATTTTCGCTTAATGAAAGTCCACTTTTCTCGTCGAAGAGTATTCCTGCAACGATTTCAAGCTGAATGAAAATTAGCGAGAGTGATAGGAGAACAAAAATTTTTACACTCCAGATATCCACTGTCTCTAGCTTTAATGGCCTGAGAACAAGCACGATTAAACCCTGGATTTTGAGGAAAGAAAGGTTTAGTCGAAGAAAGAATAAACCTGCTCATCCCATTAACGATTACAGCTCCCACCTCATTGGCAGAAGCTGAAGCGTCTCAGGAGTAAAAACAGTGACACCAGTTATAGTTGGCATAGAAGCAACGCAAACCCCCCAATCGGCCCGATTAAAGTGCTAGAAAATACTCTTAGGTTAGGATGGAGCTGCTGAAAAAAAATATTAAAATTAATAGATAGAATGTTGTGGTCAGGTTTACCGATAGGAGCGATTTTGATGTATTTATAGAGAAAAGGATTATTGGTGAAGCATGGGTCAAGTGTGTTCAAGAATTGTTTGAGACGATAATGAATGTGTGTAGGTTTCCCAATTAGTTGCCTCAGATCGTTAATAATACTGAATAATCCGGCGTTCTTCCCTCCCGGATCAGTATCAGTGGACCCCAACCATTCAGTGCTGTGTACATTGAAATATTCTAAATAGAGGACCATAGTATTTGGATGAGAATATATAACAGTCTTGTTAGAAGTAGCTAGGTAATCAAAAAAGGAGTGAAAATATGTTCTGTTAGGAGAACAGTAGCAGAAGCACAAGATTATTGTAGCAGAAGGAAGAAAGATTTTAAACCACAAAACATCAAAGTTGGGAGGTTCGAAATTTTCGAAACTTGTTACATTAATATTAATATTAATGCTTATATAAGAAGATACTCCACCCTTCAGATGGAAATTATGAATAAGTTAGAGCAAGAATTTTTAGCTATCTGGATCTCAGATAAGAGCCAAAAGTTAGAGTTGCAGTTTGGAGGTGGTACTGCACGAATTCAGAATTAGAGTGCAAGCCACGGATTTTTGTAAAGTTTATAGAAAACCCCATCCTGCCTAAATCTGTCATTTTACAAACAAAAATGCAGCAAATGAAACTATATATATATATATATATATGTATATATATATATATATAGTATATATATATATACATATATATATATATATATATATAGGTTATATATATATATATATATATATATATATATATATATATATATTAAGTTATATATATATATATATATATATATATATATATATATATATATATATATATATATATATATATATATATATATTATATATATATATAATAA
>JABUQX010130297.1:17500-20000 GCA_015478945.1 Trachelipus rathkii
ATTCCGATAGATTTGGTTGAATTAGCTTTAATGAAATAAGTATCAAACTTAAAGTTTCATTAACTTCAATTTTACTTCTCGTTTTTCCTTCTTCGTATAACATTAACTCTATTACTGCAAAATAACAAATAAAACATTATGTTATAGATGGGATCAACCCTATATTTTGTTTCGAAGTAGATTGTGATAATCCTATTCCATATTAGGGGGCTCCAGCCGATGGGGGACAGAAGGGGAGACGTTTCATACCCCGGATGAGTTAAGAGTATGTAGTCTTTTAGAAGGAAGTGTGCTTCCCCTCTAATATTAGTTAACATTTTATGGTTTACAAAAATTTTATATATTATTCCAGTAAAATAAAGTGCTTGATTATTTCCTTTCTTAAAACTTTCTTATCCTATTCTTTTCTTATTTGTTAATGAACGTTTGGTTTGTTATAAATTTTTTTTTTTCATTTCTTAAATTGTCTCGGTTTCAACATGATATAAAGTTATTTCTGATATACATATATATATATATATATATATATATATATATATTATATATATATATATATATATATATATATATATATATATATATATATATATATATATATATATATATATATATATATATATATATATATATATATATATATATATAAGAAGTATATATATATATATATATATATATATATATATATATATATATATATATATATATATATATATATATATATATATATATATATATATATATATATATATATATATATATATATATATATATATATATATATATATATATATATATTACTTACATACTTCATGAAAAGTTTTGTTGACTCTCTTCCTCGAGTGCAAAACTTTCAATACTTCTTAATTTCATCGTTATTTGTTTAGAATTGATTTCAAATTTAGGTTTTCTATTTATTGAGACATAGATAGACATTTTATAGCTATATAACAGTAAATATTTTTTTTCATTTTTACATAATCAATTTATTTATTTAAACTGGAAATTTGAATTTTCAGAATAAATATGTGTTTGGAAAATATACCGAATATTATTTTATAAATATCAAGATCTCAGGATTTTTTTTACTGATATGTTTAGTATTAGAGATGCAAATATCATTTATGTATAAAATTTTATACTTATCCTACTTTCTTTAAAGAGAGAAAAGATCTGTCTGCTCACAGTAGTTTAAACAAATTTAAACTATTTTAAAATTTTTAATTTCAAAACTTAAATTTACTACTATTAAATATTTTTAACTAGTTAAACACGTGTGAATTTAATAATATTATTCATATACTATTTTTTTCAGAGGTAGCACAGAAGGATGCCCTAAACACGTTTCTTTAGGAAGTTTCAGAGCTCTTCTCAAAGCCATCCCAAAAGAAGAAGGAGAATCAAAGACAATTGAGTCTGCTGTTATTTATGTAGCGGTAAGAGAAAGAACTTTTTAGATTTTTACTAAGGTGTAACTTATATTTAAAAAAATCATGAAGCACAAACAAACATTTACATACTTATATATTAAATTATCTGGTGAGAAATTACCAGATAATAACATAAATATCCATCAAAAGTTTAAATTCAGACCTAAATCAGAGGCTGACAAATCCTGGTGCAGAGCTTAATCAAAGGAAGTAGAAGCAGAAGAAAAATCCTTCCAGATTTTACAAGCTGGGTATATAAGAGAATGAACATTTGGATCAAGTAAGGGATCAGACACCAGTTTAAAGAAAGAATAGGAGTATGTTGTGTGTTTCTATGATTCTGTAGCATGAAATAAATCGAAGAGGAGTTAGAGAGAGTAGAGGAGTTGGCTGATAAAACGAAAGCAAAGCACACCACGCTTTCAAGATAAACTGAGTGAGTTGGAAAACGGCCCCAGCTCTCCCTGCAACGACAGCTAACGGAAAGGGGAAACTAAGGACAGAAGAAAGTTTAAATATATTATATTGGAATATAAGATAGCTTTTAGTAAATTGATGGTGATGAAGTACTTAAAACCTTGAGACAGAGGACTTTCATGGTTTCTCCCTCCAATTTGATATTCAAGGAAGAAAAGAATTTAATTCCTCCAAGGCTATCATCCAAGCTTTATTTTTTTGGTTATGGTGATACTTTATCTTTTTAAAAGAATTAAGAGCGTATCCGATATCAATTTCTTTTTAAAATTAAAAGAGTAATGAAGGATAGAGTGGCATAAGAACGAACAGGTATTAGACGAAGTTAACATCTGAATGAGAGAGAGAGTGAGAGAGTACTAAACACCAATAAACATTAATTCCGAGAGAGAGAGTCTATTGAGTCGAGTAAACATCTATTAATTGTAATTAAATGAAAGAACGGTGACCACCACAGGAATATCTACCTCATAAGAAAGTATATTGCTGAGTTTTATCTAAAATGGAAATATGAGAGAAACTTATAATAGGAATGACAAATATCAGAAAAGAGAAAATATAAAAATCAAATTTTTTACATAACTAATAAAATAGCATAA
>JABUQX010130297.1:25000-36172 GCA_015478945.1 Trachelipus rathkii
TATTGTGAGGGGTCCTTTTATGTTGGCTAAAATTTGTTAGTTAATGTTTTCATTACATTTAATTTATGACTAGAAGTAATATTGTTTATGTTGGGGGTGAATGTCAAATGTGTATTGAAAGGCAAACCTTGGATAGTAGTTTGTTTATTGAGGGGGGGTGGGGGTTTATTGTTGAAAAAGAAAACTGATTGATGGATAAGCATTTCCATACATTTCGTAAACACAAATGCAAAAATGAAAACGGCTTAAGTAATGTGATTGATAGAGGTTTTTGAGGTGAAATAGTTATTCTGTTTGTTGATAGCCATTATTCCAGTTGGTTTATATATTGTTCTTTGCTTGCTTATATATACAGTAGAGGAATTTTAAGCTGTGATTTTTATAGGAGGAGATGTGGTGGTTCATGCATAAAAAGGTTAAAGAGTGTTTGTGACAGAATGTTCCGTGGGGGGGGGGGGGGGGGGGGGGGGACCTTCCATTATTTAATTTGTATGTTTGGGAGGAGTGATATCCTTGTATGAGTAGCTGTAGGACTGGATACGAAATTGGCATTTATTTTCTTGCCTGTGATGCTTATATTTATATGTGTTTAATGCTTTGTCTATTAAAAGGTGACTTTGGACTGTGTCAAATGCTTTGTTGATGTCTATTGCTACTAGGAGAGTGCAAGAAAGGGGAGGAGTTTAGTTGAGAATTAAAATGTAATTAACTATAACTATAAACTCGTAAGAAGTGATATACTATAAATATAAAGATGTGCAATAGTCTATATGTATATATATATATATATATATATATATATATAGTGTATATATATATAATATATATATATATATATATATATATATATATATATATATATATCATGTCACAATTATTATTATTAAGACTGGTGGTAAAGGTGCATGACATGCACCGGAAACAAAAAAGTAGTGAAGAATATGACAGTCAAAAGGAAGCCCAGCTTACCAACCCCCCCTTATACCTATTTAGTGACACTCGTCTCAGTCAAAGAAAATCCACCCTAGAGCTTCACGGACGGACCCCTCACTATGGTAATTCGTCAAATGTAGGGTTCATCCCTGGCCCAGGTGGACACAACCATACCCCCTCACACAAACCCTGCCATTCACTCCTATTATGCACCTTTCTTCTTGCCTCTGCCAAACTCGGCATTTCTCTCCTAAAGACATTCCTTTAGCTGACTCAGTCCAACTTTTCCTTCGGGCTCCCAGCCGGTTGATTCCAACGACACTCGCCACTATACATCAACTTAACTAACCATCTATCATTCATTTCTTTCCCAGAAACCACAACCATCTCAAAACATACTTCATTTAATCTCTCATTTACCCCTTTCTTCACAACACACAACTTTCTAATACATTAATTCCTCATTTTATCAATTCTTCTCAACCTAACACGCCCCCCTTAAGAATATATATATAATATATAATATATATATATATATATATATATATATATAATATATATATATATATATATATATATATATATATATTTTTGTATAATATATATAATAATAATACAATATATATATAACGTATAATATATATATATATATATATATATATATATATATTATATATATATACTATATATAATATATAATAATATATATAATATAGTATATATATTTATATATATATATATATTATATATATATATATATATATATATATATATATATATATATAACATTTGTGTATGTTGGTATGTTTTTTAAGACTAGCAATGTTGAGAATATATCACCACAGACTTTACGAGGGGTTCTCAAAGAAATGACTGATTTAGTTAAAAACCCACCAGAGGGCATCAAAGTTATTCTCAATGATCAAGATGTTACTGATATACAAGCTACAATAGCTGGTCCAGGTAAATAGTACTGCAATTTTTCCATATTGAATAACTTCTTCTATTGTGAATTACTAATTTTTTCTTAATGTTACACATAGTTTCTTGGAATTAAAGAATAGGGAAATGTAATATAAAATTTGGTAATTAAAATGATACAGAATTTATCAATTGTATTGAAGCCAAAAATTTAAGCAAAACTTAGAAAATATTGCAGAGTTAAAAAATAAAAAAAATGAGAAAATATTTCAGAGTTTAGAATTTAGAGAAAGTTTTTAATATCTTTTTTGTTTATGCAGTTTTTATATAGGACTACATTGATTCCTTTCTTACTCTAACCATAACCTTTTGCTCTTGTCTGAAACTCAGATGGCTAAGAATTCATCCTCTAACTCGTTTTAATGTATCTAACTACAACTTATTTCATAATTTCCGTCTGAAGGGTGGAGTATGTGCCTATATAAACATAAACACTCCTGTAACACGTCTCGAGAATCTCGAATCTCCTAACTCTCGATGTTTAATGGTTAAATCTTTCCTTCCTTTGTACGACAATAATCCTTGTGCTTCTGCTAGCTGTTCCTCCTAAAGAACAGATTTTCACGCCTTTTTTGAATATCTTACTACTTCTTACGAGACTGTTATATCTTCTAATGGTTCAAGTCCCGGGTTGACTTTATTTAGGGGATTAATGTTATATCCTGAATAGTTGGGGTCCTCTCTCATACTGATTTAGGTGGGGAGGAGGCGAATCATTCAGCATTCTCAACGATCTGGAGCAACTACATTAAAGAACCCACACACATTCCGGATCGTCCAACCAATTCTTGAAACACGAACTTTGACCTTTGTTTCACCTCTAGTCCTTCTCTCTTTAAAAACAACCACTTTCGCCCCTATTGGTAAATCTGACCACAAGCTTATATCTCTCAATTTTAATAGTTTTCTCTCCAACAGCTCCAACCTGCCCTATGCGGTTTTTCTGGCCTTTGATCGGGCAATTAAATCCCCCATGCGTCGCTTCTACGCTAAGCTATAATTTGGAAAAACTGCTTTGACTCTGGTGAGCTTCGGCTTCGCCGATAAGGTGGGAAGCCTGTAATCGTTGATTTTTTTATTTATTTTTTTTTTTGTTTTGCTATTTTTACTTTTTTTTATTTTGGCTTTTGTCTTGTTTATTCATTTTACTTAAGGTAGTCTGTAATCGTTGACGGGGAGAGCAGGTTCATTCCTTCTTCGTAAATCTTCTCTCCTCATAATCCATGTTCATCGTGCCTGCTCTCTGGCCATTCAGGCTTGAGCGTGCGTATCGGGGTGGAAAAATTCTCGTTTCTCCCTATCACCTTGCTAATTTTCATTCAGCTAAGAATCGCTTAGGGATTCTCTTCGTCGAGCAAAGCGGCTTTCATCAAACGAAAGAGCGCTAACCTCCTTGATTCTTCTACTGATAAATCTTTCTGGCCTCTTGCCAAAAATATCTCTACACTTCTGTAAATCTGTCTTTCCTCTGATGGTTCGATCTGATGGTTCTGTTTGCTAATTCTCCAACTGAAAAGGCAAAATCTCTTCAGGCCCACTATTTTCCTCTAACTCAACCCTAGAAGATTTCTCTCTTTCTCTCCTCCTCCTTCTTCTCATCTCAGGTGTCGGTGTCCTATGCCTTGTGATTACATTTGATCGGGTGGGCATAGGGCCTGAAGAATCTATGAACGTTAGACAGGCGGGGTCGGCCCGGATGGCAATTTTCTCCCCGAGTTTTGAAGGGGTGTGCTTTCGTGCTGAACCCGCCCCTCGTTCAAAGACATTCGGCAGAATAAATAGGGAGAGAGAGTGGAGAGTGTTCTATGTCTCAGGTATAATACTTTCCTCAGTGTTGGACGAAGAAAGAGAAAGAGAAATAGAGAAAGAGAAGAGAAGAAGAGAGAGAGAACGAGAATAGAGAGCAGAGAAGACAGCGAGCGAGCAGATGAGATGGTACCGCACAGAAGAACCTAGTTCCCGAAAAAAAAAGGAAGACGCGAGGTCACTGGAATCCTTGTACTAGATATGAGGGAGAGCACTAATACGAGGACGCTACAGCGTATGTAATTCGAATCGTAAGAAGAAGATGCTAGTGAGAAAGACCTAAACTACTGACACAGACAACTCATCTATTTCTTAAGAACAATACTGGAGTCTCAATAAAACTTCTTTTCACGATAATATCGCTCAGATACAGTAGCTTTCGTGAGAAAACAGTCATACGATAGGTCACGGGCGATATATCTTTACCTAATATAAACTTGATTTATATGGTTATTTCAGAACTACGCACCTCATAAGAAAACATAAATAAAATAACGAAGGGGAGAGACTTGCGATGAATGGCGCTTGACATAGTACCAAAAAGATCATTTGATAATTGTCAACTCCGAGAGTGTAATGGGCAGGAGGCAGATCACTAGTCTACTTCTCACTCACAGCTTTCCCTCCTTAATGGGGTTTTCCTCCTCGTGCTTTGCTTACTTAAGATATCCTAGTTTCTTTCAAATCGCGTGAGAATAATCGGCTGTTGTTAGAATGGGAGCAAAGTGACTTCTTCTTCTTTTTATCTGTCAAAAGTGGCTGCTTTCTCCACAGGGTTGTTATATCTCTACTTATTACACATATAACTTTTTCATTAATGATTCTCTCACAGCGCTTTGCATCGATCAACCTATCTAAATTCATCTTTTCTCACTCTCCGTAAATATTTCCTCATATTCGTCTTTCTCTTCTTTTGCACTCGTACTTTCATTAAATATATCCTATTAGCAACGCCACAGATTGTTCAATTCTTGCTTCTAAACGCATCTATTTTAACGTTGGAGACAGAGAGTTCGTCTCCCAAATCTCGCTGCATACTATATTATGTATACATTTCTCTGAGATTGTCTGGTCATACAGCTACCTAGTGACTTTGGTATTCAGTAGAAGATATATGTACACTGCGAGGGTGGGGTCGTCTCAAACTTGTGAATATAATAGCACAATATTGGTGTCTATGTATATGTTTATTCCATAGAGAATCACACTAGGTATACCCCATTACTGTTCAGTAATAATCGCTTGCAAATCTCAAAAAAAGCTACTATGCGAGTAGTCTTTAGACTATAGTACCTGTTATATGTGTACCCTACCAGTCTTCCGACAAACTTGTAAATTATGTATATCACTGATGAAAAAAGGACGATGTGTAAGTCTCTGTCCTATCTCTTAAGTAGATCAAATTTGAGAAACTCTATTTCCAACTTGGGTTCTAAATTATCACACACAATTACTGCAAAAATGTCTTGGAAACCTCAAAACATCACAAAACAGTTTAATGCGGAAGTTTTGCTTTAGAGGGTTGACACGGTGATACTCTTAGATGACAAAAGACTGGAGAGTCTAGTGTCTGCATATTTGTTAATCGAAGAGGTTTGTCCTCGCCTGAAGTATAAGATCACTTATTTTTTATTTCACCTCTTATCTCAGTTGCTCCAGCTATGAATACAGGGGCCTCATCCGCCTTGTATGGAGTACTTGCTTCCATATCTGGGGGGGCTCTGGTTTCACCCGGCCTTTTTGGATAGGTCGAGTCAAAGGCAAATAGTATATATATATAAAAGGCTATTATAATAACTTGAGACTTATGCAAGCTTTTCCTCAGTATCCATTGACTCACCTATACTATAATCTTATGCGTGACGTGATGTTGGTGATTATTTTCTCTTTTCTATTATAGGTACCAGAGCAGCGAGAGAGAACAAGCTCTGGAATTACCTAATATTCAAACACATAAACTATCAATGCGGCCGACAACTAGAACCCCTATGTGCTACGTGGGCGTCGTTAAAGGTGGTTGAGTACGTACTCACGAGATGATAAAAGCTCTCCACTCGAGCTAACCTGCCGCTGGCGGTATACTATAGAAAAGAGTAAAAATAACCAAAAAATAGACACCTATAGAAAAGAGATATAGAGGGTCAAGTATGTATACTGAGATATATGCATAGAAGGGCAGTTTATAAGCCTTAGTTGGCCTTTGATCGACCCTAATTACAAAGTCTTGAGGATGGAATATCAGAGCCTCAACCCCCGTAGAGAACAGTGACTTACCAATATCAAGGGAGGTATGAGGACACCTGTATAGCTGGAGCAAATGAAGAAGAGGTAAAAAAAGTTCAACGCACACCTTAAAACAGAAACTTCCCAGTTTCCTTAAGGGCACGCCCTAGCAACCATTGTGATGTGAGGTTTTCACAAGACATTTTATTTAGTTTATGTTAAGACAAGGATGTTTTATATATATGTATCAAAGGATATATAAGAGACGAGAGAAACCGTCGAAAGAGATAGGAACGTTTAGAAGGTATGTACTTAGATAAGGGAGATTTATGCAGAAGATTGTGGAGTTATTAAGGATATTGAATTTCACAAGGTTGAGACGAACCCCTCCCCGGAAACTTATTCTAATCCGCATGAGTCACAGTACGAGAACAGTAATCGGTAAAAGTATTAATAGACGTATAGAGGCAAATTCTAGGAAGTTAAATATAGAGAGGGAGGCAGAATATTGAAATGAGGTTATGTATATAAGATGATATGAAGAGTCACGAGTTCACATCGGCTATATATATACGATGGTATACTAAATTTATTACAGAATGCAGGTGAAGAAGTATCATATATATAAGATAAAAAGTACACATTAAAGTATGAGATATTAAATAACAGAACCCGTGAGGTAATACACCTATATAACTTATATTAGAACAGAAAAAGATAGAAGATATTAAGTTACACTCATACACCATCTAATAACAACATAAGCCGATAATTATATCAGGCGAGTAATTTCAAATGAAACTAGATATATATAATGATAAATAGTATATCAATATAGAGAAGTAGTAGTGAAAAAGCCCCAAAGGTAAGGGAAGCTTGGAGAGCAGTGACGCTTTGCAACAATATAATATATACCTAGGTCATAAATGTCACTTGGATATGTGTCAAGCGGCCAACCTACGCTAACGTCTCGCCCCGTAGTTATATTATACTCTGAAGGGACGGTAATAAACCATATATAATCAGTTAATAATAGTAGAATGATTAATATAATATTAGCACATGAGTAGAATATACTCAGAGTATACGCCGAAAGCCGTTACTGGACGATCGAGGAATAAGAAGTTATAATGAGTATAACACTTACGCAGATGTGTACTTAAAGAAAATGATGAAGTCGAGTAACGGTTTTCAAAAAAGATCTAGATAGAATTAACAAGGTGAGAGCTATAAAGGGCGATTAAGTTATAAGGATATCAGAAGCTGAGGCTTCTACTTATTTTTTTATTAGGAACATAGTTTGTAGCCTCAATTGTGTCAGGTCGAGCTGTGTGCTAGTGAACTGACTTGTATGAGGCTATATGAGACGTAAGTCCTATAACTTAGAGACATGAGAAATATAAGTTTGAAATCCACAGCAGAGGAGCGGGGTCGGCACGAAAGCACACTCCTCAAACAACTCGGGGAGAAAATGCAAACATCACGAAACAATCCATACGGCGCCTGGACTTAACCAAAGAGTCAATTTTACTAAAGCTTATCAGATACAAAGCATGATGACTTATCAGGAGTACGCTTATTGCCACACAGAGACAAATGTATAAGTTCACAAAGGCGAGAAATTTACGCACATAAAGTTACGGCACACTCCGTGAAAGTAGACACGAACGGGAGGTGCTTTTTCTAGTGTCAGAAGGAGGTAATAGCACAGAAAATCGTCTAGGGTTGAAGTTAGACGGAAAATGATGGAGGCGCGAAGAAGATTTGCCTTTTTCAGTTGGAGAATTAGCAAACCACGCACACATATTTAACAGATCTGAATTACAGAGGTAGGTAATCAGCAACAGATTGTACAGAATGTCTTGTATAAGATTATTTTTGCAAGAGGCCGCAGAAAGATTTTAATCAGTAGAAGAATCAGGAGGTTTAGGCGCTCTTTCGTTGAAGCAAGCCCGCTTTGGCTCGACGAAGAGTACTACAGCGATTTCTGCTGAATGAAAATTAGCAAGAGTGAATGAGGAGAACGAGAATTTTCCAACCCCGATAGGCACTACGCACTGTCTCAAGCCTGAATGGCGCATGAGCAGCACAGCATGCATCGAATCGCATGGCGCTTATCGAGAAGAGTAAAGTTTAGTCGAATGAAGGCAATGAATCGCTGCTCATCCCATGCAACGATTACAGCTCCGGCCACCTTATCGGGCAGAAAGCCGAAGCGTCACCAGATGTTCAAGAGCAGTCCATTCCAATTATAGCTTAGCGTAGAAGCGAGACGCATGGCCCCAATGGTTCGATCATCCGTTCATCTTCCAGGATCGACGCACGCGCACGCGCACGCGCGCGAGGAGAGATATAAGGTTGTGGTGAGATTTAACCAATAGGAGAAAAAGTGGTGTATTTAAAGAGAGAAGGACTAAAGGTGAAACATAGGTCAAGTGTTGTTCAAGATTGGTTGGACGATCCGGAATGTGTGTGGGTTCTTTAATCTTAGTTGCTCCCAGATCGTTGAGAATGCTGAATGATTCGGTCCACTCCCCACCTAAATCAGTATGAGAGGCCCCAACCATTAGTATTGGGTTGTGTATGAAATCCCCTAAATAGAGTGACCTCAGTATTTGGATGGGAAGATATAAGCAGTGGCAGAAAAGATGCAGTGCATATATCACACAAGAGACGTGAAAATGCTGTTCTGTTAGGAAGAACAAGCATCAGAGAAGCACAGAGATTTTGTGTATCAAAAGGAAGCAAGATTTTAAGGCCATAGAACATCGAAGTTAGGAGATTCGAGATTTCGAGACGTTACAGGGGTATTAATGTTTATATTTACATGGTCACATACTCCACCCTTCAGACGGAAATTTATGAAATAAGTTGTAGTTAGATACATTAACTTCGGAAGTGAGGAAAGAATGCCTTCTTAGCCATCTGATGTTTCAGACAAAGAGCAAAAGGTTATGGTTGAGTAAGAAAGGAATTCAATCGCAAGTCTATAAGTAACGAGTTCAGAATATGCCTGTCGCAGACGTATAACAAGAACAATGAGATCATTATAAAACGTCAAGTTCGTGATAATTCCTTCTTAACTCGTTGTAAATAGTTCTTAGTATGACACTTCATTTTTTTTTATTCTAGAAAAACTAGGCAAATATTTTCTAAGTTTTTGCTTAATTTTGCTTCAATACAATTGTATAATTCTGTCATCATTTTAAGAAACATTTTCGACTAACAATATTAATCTATGTGAGTTCTAGTATTATGTTTGGTTAACATAACGCAAGAAAATTAGTAATCTTCTCACAAGAGAAGAAGTTATTCCAATATGGAAAATTATAGGTCTACCTGGACCAGCTATTGTAGCTTGTATATCAGTAACATCTTGATCATTGAGAATAACTTTGATGCCCTCTGGTGGGTTTTTAACTAAATCAGTTCATTTCATTGAGAACCCCTCTCGTAAAGTCTGTGTGATAGAATTTTCCAAAACCACCACAATAATATTGATAGCAAACACAAATGTTATATTTATAATAATACTAATATTAATTATATATAATATATTATATATATTTATATACTATAATACTATAAGTAAAATAATATAACTAATATATATATATATTAATATATAATATATATATAAGTATATATATATATTATATATATATATATATATATATATATATAATCGGTATAATATATAATATATAATATTATTATAATATTTATATTATATATATATATAATATATATGTAGCTTATATATATATATATATATATATATATATAAGTTATATATATATATATAAATCTTAGGGGCGTGTTAGGTGTGAGAAGAATTGATAAATGAGGAATTAATGTATTAGAAAGTTGTGTGGTGTGAAGAAAGGGGTAAATGAGAGCATAACTGAAGTATGTTGAGATGGTTTGGTCATGTGGAAAGGATGATGATAGATGGTTAGTTAAGTGGATGTATAGTGGCGAGTGTGTTGGAATCAACCGGCTGGGCCCGAAGGAAAAGTGACTGAGTCAGAAAAGGAATGGTCTTTAGGTAGAGGAAATGCGAGTTTTGGCAGAGGCAAGAAGAAAGGTGGCATAATAGTAGTGAATGGCAGGTTTTGGTGAGGGGGTATTGGATTTATGTGGTCACGCACTGCTGGGCAGGGGATGAACCTACAATTGACGATATGCATAGTGAGGGTCTTCACGGTCCCGTGAAGCTGTAGGGTGGATTTTCTGATGAGGAAGTTGTCACTATATAGGTATATATATAGGGGGGTGGTAAGGCTGGGCTTTCCTTTTGACTTGTCATATTCTTCTACTACTTTTTTGTTTCCGGTGCATGTCACGTGCACCTTACCACCAGTCTTGGGGGAAGAAAAGGTAGAATGAATATAAATATAATATATATATATATATATAATAATTATAATATATATATATAATAATATATATATAATTCTAGATATAATATATATATATATATATATATATATTATATATAATATAATAATATATACTTATTACATAACTACCACTCTAAAACAGATTTAACACAAAACATCCTTACAAGGCCCAACTAAACTCCTCCCCTTTCTTGCACTCTCCTAGTAGCAATAGACATCAACAAAGCATTTGACACAGTCCAAAGTCACTTTTTAATCCACCGGAGTTTGAAAGAAAACCGTAAATCAGGCAAAAAATAAATGCCAATATGCGTAATCCAGTCCTACAGCTACTCATACAAGGATATCACTCCTCCCAAACATACAAATTAAATAATGGAGTCCCCCCCCCCCCCACTGAAACATTCTGTCACAAACACTCTTTAACCTTTTTATGTATGAACCACCACATCCCATCCTCCTCCTATAAAATCAGCAGCTTAAAATTCTCTACTGTATATATAAGCAAGCATAGAACAATATATCTAAACCAACTGGCAATAATGGCTATCAACAAACAGAATAACTATTTCACCTCAAAAACCTCTATCACATTACTTAGCCGTTTTCATTTTTTTGCATTTGTGTTTACGAAATGTAAGAAAATGCTTATCCATCAATCAGTTTTCTTTTTCAACAATAAACCCCCACCCCCCCTCAATAAACAAACTACTATCCAAGGTTTGCCTTTCAATACACATTTGACATTCACCCCCAACATAAACAATATTACTTCTAGTCATAAATTAAATGTAATGAAAACATTAACTAACAAATTTTAGCCAAC
>JABUQX010130298.1:0-5000 GCA_015478945.1 Trachelipus rathkii
ATATATATATATATATATAATATATATATATATATATAGATATATATATAATAATATATATATTACATATTTAACATATACATTTATATATATATTTATTTTTATATATAATTTGTTGATAATTATTATTATTATTATTATTATTATTATTATTATTATTATTATTATTATTATTATTATTATTATTATTATTATTATTATTATTATTATTATTATTATTATTATTATATTATTATTATTATATTATTATTATTATTATTATTATTATTATATTATTACTGAATACTTACAATAAGTTAGACTAAGATTCTTGTGAATTTATTCAGTGGCGAGTTACCAAAATTTTAAAAATGGTTTTCTGCTTTGTCATAAAAGTTACCAGCCTCGTTTACTCATGCAGCAAAAGAGTTATTTCCCATTTCACTTGATAGAAAAAATAATCGATTACCAATCTGGCGGAGACCGATACCGATTCTTAACCGGCGGATTACTATTTCCATCTAAATACTGATTTTAACTGATGGATGAGACGATTTTTTACACAAATGTTTTCAAAAATATCTGACAAGTGTAACGAATAATGATTCTTTAATGATCATTACAAACAAAACTATATATATATATATATATATATATTATATATATAATAATATATATATATATATAAAAAAAAAAATATATATTATATATATATATATATATATATATATATATATATATATATATATATATATATATATATATATATATGTATATATATATATATATATATATAATATATATATATATATATAACTTATATATATATATAATATATATATATATATTATATATATATATATATATTAGGGATGTACCGATAGTATCGGTATCGGTATCGGTTCGGTAGTATCGGCCATTTTTGATGGTATCGGTATCGGTATCGTTATCGGTATGCCGATACTTAGCCGATACTTCTTACTTTTTGGGCTTGGTTGAAAAATTATGAGAAACTTTTTAGATTCAATAAGAAATCTAGTTTCGATATATATAGCTAGTACCAAGGTACTTTTATTTTCCTCAATTTCCTTTTTAAACTTAGACTTTTAGCGTTTCTCCAAGTGGTCTTAGCGTTAAAATTTTACCTATTTGACAGCCATTATTAAATTTAACAGATTATCTACTTTTTAGTGATCCAATAGTATTTTTTTTTGTTACGCAATTCTGTTGAGAGCGTGAGTGGTTTGTGTAAAACCTTTCTGGATTATTCATATTTTAGATATTTGCTGTAAATAGGTTTTAATTCGTTTTAAAAACTTAGGTTTTAGCGTACAAATAAATTTTCCTCATTTCTCTTTGGTTTTTGTCTATTTGTTTGTCTTTTTTTTTTTCTTTTTTTTTTGATGTTGTTGATTGCGTGTGGTGTATGATAGCAGATTTGCACAGGCGTGGCTTTCTTTAGACTTTACCAACATCAATGGCTGGCACTCTAACTCTGCATCCATGGAATACTACCTCTCTAACTCTAAATACCATAATTTTATGCTCTTGGTCTGAGACCCAGATGGCTAAGAATTCATCCTTCAACTCGTAATATATCCAACTATAACTAATTTTATAATTTCCGTTTGAAGGGGGGTATGTGCCTATGTAAATAAAAACATTCCTATAACACGTCTCGAGAATCTCGAATCGCCTAACTTCGATGTTCTGTGGCTTAAAAATCTTTCTTCCTTCTACTACAATATTCTTATGCTTCTGCTACTGTTTCTCCTAACAGAACAGGATTTTTCATGCCTTTATTTGATACCTTACTAACTTCTCACGAAACGTTATATCTTCTCTCCAAACTTGAAGATCCTCTATTTAGGGATTTCAATGTACACAAAAACTGAATTGTTGGGTTCCTCTCTTACTGATTTAGTTGGGAGGAAGCCGAATCATTCAGTATTCTCACCGATCTGGAGCAACTGATTAAATAACCTACACACATTCCGGATCATCCCCAACATTCTTGAACACATTTTGACCTATTTCACCACAGTCCTTCTCTCTTATTAAATACACCAACCTTCGCTCCTATCGGTAATCTGACCAACAACCTTATATCACTTAATTTAAAACTTTCTCTCCAACAGCTCCATCCCCTATGCGTTTTTTCTGGCACTTGGATCGGGCCGATTGGGGGGCATTGCGTTTGCTTCTACGCTAACTATAATTGAAGTAACTGCTTTGACTCTTAAGACGTTTCAGATTCTGCCGATAAAGTGGGGAACTTTAATTGTTAATGGGAATGAGCAAGTTCATTCTTTCTTGGACTAAATTTTTTCTTCCTCAAAATTCCATTGTTTCAATCGCGCTTGTTCCTTTCCATTCAGGCTAGGAAAGACAATGCTTATGGGTGTGAAAAATTCTCGTTCCTATCACTCTTGCCAATTTTCATTCATCTAGAAATCGTTACATGAATATTATTCAACGAGCAAAGCGGGTATTCAATAAACGCTGGCGACTGGCCTCCTTAATTCTCCACTGACAAATCTTTCTCTGCCTCTTGCCAAAAACATCTCAACAACTTTGTAAATCATTCCTTTTCCTTCCTCTTATTCGCTCTCTTAATGATGATTCTGTTTTAATACTCCAACTGGAAAAGGCCAATCATCTTTTTGGGCCTCCTATTTTCCTCTAATTCAACCCTGGCGATTCTGGTATTCCTCTTCCTCTCCTTCTCTCTCAGGTGTCCTATGCCTTTACCTCATTTCATTTGATCGGGTGCATGAGCTCTGAAATCTATGAACGTTAGGAAAGGCGGGTAGGCCGGATGGCATTCCTCTCCGAGTTTGAGGGAGTTTACTTCCGAGCTGGCGCCACCATAGTTCAATTATACTCTCTGTGCTTTAATACTTAACATTTTACCTCAGTGTTGGAAGCGCGCATAGGTCCAACCTATTCCGAAAAAGGATGCTGCTCGATCCTTCTAACTATTCGCCCTATAAGCTCTTCACTTCCCCTGTATTCTTTCTAGAATCTTTGAAACCCTTCTCAACTCTCACTTCTTAGATATCTGGAATCTTTCCCTTCTTCTGATTACCAGTACGGCTTTCGGTGCTCCAGATCTACTGTCGATATACTTTCCTATTTAACAGATTTATGGTTTTCCGCCCTTTAGGAACACGGAAGACGTGTGTTGGTGGCGCTTGACAATCCAAAGCATTTGACCGGTATGGCACGCTCACTGCTCTCCAAAAGCTCCCCTCCTTTGGTTTTCCTTCTTCTCTTTGCTTATTATGTCTAGCTTTCTGTCAAATCGCTCAAATGTCGGCTGTGTTGATGGGGCGACTTTCTTCTTTTTCTGTCAATAGTGGTTGTTCCTCAGGGTTTTGTTTATCTCCTACCTTTATTTCCGGCTTTTCACAATTGATCTTCTCACTGACACATCTAACCTATCCACTCATTGTCGATCCCAAGTCAAACTCAAGCTCGATGGGACTTGACCCTCGTCTTCAACCCATATCAACTTCTGCTCCCCTTTTACTTCTAGGAATTGCATCTCGCTTATCTTTCCGACTCTATTTCTCGCTGATCGTGGATAGAATTGTCGGTGGTGGTCGTCCAAGCTATGTGAAATATTAATTCTTAAAAACCCAACTTCTACAAATCTCTATCTCTAATCCTATCTCTTTCGACGTTCTCTCGTCTCTCCTGTACAATATAAACATCCCTTGGCCTTAACTAAAAAAAAAAATGTTTTTGAAAAACCTCAAATCACAGTGGTTGCTAGGTTGGCCTCAAAAAACTGGGAGTTCTGTTTAGAGCGCAGACTTTTTATTCCTCTTCTCAGTTACTCCAGCTATACAAGGGTCTCACCGCCCTTGTATGGAGTACTGCTCTTCATATCTGGGAGGCGGGGGCCCTGGTTTCATCCGGCTTTTGGATAGGGTCGAGTAAAGGCCAAAGACTTATAAACTGTTCTGTACTTTCTTAGTTCACTGACCCTTATATTGCGGGCGCGAGTGGTGCTTTATCCCTTTTCTATAGGAAAAAAAGGCAAGTGATCGAGGGAACTATCCACTCGCGTACCACCACCTTTATGACGCCCTCGTAGCACAAAGGGTGCTGTGTCGCACATGAGTTTTGTGTTGATGTTAGTAACTCCAGACTGGTTCGCTGCGGTGCTTCTTTCTTTCCTGCCACCTCTGTTCTGTGGAATTCTCTTCCATCATCTGTGTTTCCTACTCAATTTAATTTCCCTCACTTTAAAGCCTGCGTCTGTGCTCATCTGCGTAATTTGCGTTAGATGGATTTTTGAGGCGTTCAACACCCACTCCTTGAATAGGGTTCTGCCCGTGAGCGGCGGTGACAACTGTAAAAAATAAAAAAATAAAAGGTTCTAATAAGGAATTCCTTAAGCTAGCTGAAACCCCACAAGAATGGCATCTCCAACGGTGAACCATTTCTAGAATGCATTTAGATAGCATAACCGAGGAGCAAGCTCGCTTGACAAAAAAAAAAAAAAAAAAAAAAAAAAAAAAAAAAAAAAAAAAAAAAAAAAAAAAAAAAAAAAAAAAAAAAAAAAAAAAAAAAAAAAAAAAAAAAAAAAAAAAAAAAAAGAGAGAGAGAAGTGGAAGCCGCCTTATCTGCAACCCCTGGCAAAAGCACTGATAGTGACTATGGTGGATTTTCTGCTTTTCAGCAAATAAACCTACTTAAGATGAGGATTTGGATTATGGTTAGACGTTGATTAAGTTCATGGCAAATTGCATTTGACATCTCATCACCTCAAAGGAAACACAGCCAGGGAAACCTCATCGAAAAAACTGAAGAGACAGTCATCAAGGAGCAAAGATAATTCAAATTTGTAGTCTGTGAAAGAGGAGATGAGGCTCTACGAAAACATGAGATGCTGCCTACAGAAGAGAATCCTTTCATGCGGTGGCATGAAAATGGGCCAAGGTTTTCATTATTATCAGTGCTTGCAGGCAAATAATTATCAGCACCTCCTTCATCAGTCGAGAGAGAGCGTA
>JABUQX010130298.1:7500-22500 GCA_015478945.1 Trachelipus rathkii
TTTCTGGATCAGAATCCAAAAAGACTGGCTTGACCCTATCAATTGATACATTTTCAACCTTAGAACCTTTCTGAAGGGATAAAAATTTGCGATATCGTTAAAGCAGACGGAAAGGACCGTCATAACGGGCTTGAAGAGGGCCACGATGAGAATCGTGACGAACCAAAACGTGTGTACAAGAATCGAGTTCAGAAGGAATGTAAGTTGCACGACGAGTCTGGCGAGGGAGAGAAGGTTTCCAAGAATCAGCACACTGACGAAGACTGGCAAGGAACGTATGATGATCTGAAGTCGTAGGTGACTGAAATATGAATTCACCGGGGATCCGAATGGAGGAACCGTAAGCAAGTTCAGCGGAAGAACACTGTAAGTCTTCTTTGAACAAAGTTCGAATGCCAAGAAGAACAAGAGGAAGAGTTTCGGACCAGTTTTCAGGATTACTATGAGCCATCAAAGAAGATTTTAACTGGCATGAAACATTTCGATCATTCCTTGCAGGAGCGAATGTGGTTGAAACCTAAAAGAACCATGAGGTCTTTCCATAAATAGGATTCGAATTGACGACCCTGGTCCGTAGAGACCGTAGAAGGGGTACCAAATCTAGAAATCCAATGATACAGAAAGGCCTGGGCGATGGACTCTCCAGAGGTGTCCTGTAAAGGGATGGCTTCGACCCAACGGGTATAACGGTCGATGCATGTTAAGATGTGTGTAAATCAATTGGAATGAGTTAAAGGACCAACTAAGTCGATGTGGACCTGGTCAAAACGAGTAGGTAGAAATTGGTCGACAGGAGCGGTTGTGTGCTTGTGGACTTTTGAACGTTGGCAACTGAGGCACTGCTTAGTCCAAAGCTTAACGTCCTGGAGAAGAGATGGCCAAACGAAGTGTTTGCCTATCTGTACTTGCGAACCTTTAACACCGGGATGTGAGACATTATGAATGGTGTTAAAGACATGGCGACGCATTTGAGTTGGCACGACAGGTCGGGGCAATCTGGATGACATGTCACATAAGAGTGGAAAGGGAAAACCGAACACTTCCACACTTTGAATGTCAAAAGTAGAGTGAGCTGGGAATGTGTATTGTTCCAGCTGTTGTAGACGTGACATCTCCTCGTAGTTGAGCGAAGGAAGAGGAAAAATAGCACTGATACTGGAAAGGGTTTCTGCAGGAATATTTTCGGCACTTTTCACGTGACGGATATCGGTGGTAAACTGGGCAATGAATTCAAGGTGGCGTGCCTCACGTGGGGACTGCTTAACTGTAGAAGCAGTGATTGCATAAGTTATGGGTTGATGGTCCGTGAGGATATGAAACACCCGACCTTCAATGAAATAACGAAAATGTTTAATGGCTAAATAGATGGCAAGGGAAAAACAAGCAAGACAGAGAAAGCCAGAACTTCTTTAATGGTAGTAAAAGCTTGACAGGCATCACCAGTCCAATCGACTGAGATGGAGGCTGATGAACCCTTTTTAAAGAGCTTTAGAAGCGAGTTGAGAGGACGAAGAATGTCTGCTGCCGATGGGATGAAGCGATGGTAAAAGTTTACCATGCCCAGGAATCTACGAAGTTGACGTTGCTTCTGGGGCAAGGGATAAGAACGGATGGCAGAGACACGGTCGTCAAGAGGTCGGACACCTTCAGAAGAAATAGTATGGCCAAGGAAAGTAAGTGAAGGTACACCGAACATACACTTAAGGGTGTTAACGCGTATGCCGTATTCAACTAACCTTGTGAAAACTTGGCGCAAATGAGAAATGTGCTCCTCCGGGGAAGAGCTGGCGATGAGCAGATCATCAATGTAGGCAAAAACGAAAGGCAATCCTCGGAGGATTGAGTCGATGAAACGTTGGAATGACTGTGCAGCATTCCGGAGGCCAAAAGGAGTACGAAGGAATTCGAAAAGGCCGAAAGGAGTTATGACTGCGGTTTTGTGGATGTCGGCTGGGTTGACAGGAATCTGGTAAAATGCTTTCACTAAATCAATCTTAGAGAAGATAGTGCATCCTGATAGATTAGCAGTAAAATCCTGAATATGAGGGATAGGATATCTATCAGGACGTGTTATTGCGTTTAGGCTTCTATAATCGCCAGTGGGACGATAATCACCATTGGGTTTAAGAACCAGGTGAAGTGGAGAAGCATAATCTGAATTAGAGGGACGAATGATGCCTTGTTGCAGGAGAGCATTGAATTCTAGTTTGGCAGCTTGGAGTTTGTCCGGAGCGAGACGACGTGCGCGTGCAAAGGGAGGTCTGCCAGACGTCTCGATGTGGTGGACTACATTATGCTTAACTTCCGAAAAAGTTGAGATGGGAGAGACAAGTTCAGAGAATTCAGAATGAAGAAGGGACTCAAAAGGGTTATTGCCAGAGGGAAGATGTATACCACTGATAGAAGAAGCAGCACGGATGCAAGAAGATGAGAATTGAGTTTCGAAATCAATTAATCTGCTATGGTGCAAGTCAACTAGGATGTTTTAGTGAGAAAGAAAATCGGTACCGAAAAAATGAAAATAAAAAAAAAAAAAAAAAAAAAATCACGTCTAAAAGTGACGTGGAGCCGTCTGGAACCGTATGTGTGGATGATGGAACCGTTTGCGGCTTGCAGAGCACCCAGAGGTTCTGAAGCACGGTTCTTCTGCAAAAAGGAACGAGGAAGGACGCTGTAAGAAGAGCCAGTGTCAATGAGGAAAGATAAGTCGGTGTGAGGATCGCGAATGCAGAGTAGGTTGGACGCAGGATTAGCCACGCACTGCGGTTTTACTGCGTGGCATCGGGGTTTAAATTAAAAGCGCAAGGTTTAAGACAGTTGCGTGTTTGGTCACCCCAACGCTGATGATTGACACATATGCCTTGGGGGTTAGGAGAATGAGGAGCAGAAGACGGTTGGGTTAAAGAACGAGAAGGAGACTGTAACTGGCTAAAGGTTAGACGAGAGGGGTTGGGAGACTTATGATAATAGCGGCTGGGTTGGTTGAAGAAACGAGGACGGAGTGAAAAAAAATCAGGATTAGAGAATGAGGACGCATTATATGAGCCAGGTTGAGTGCGAGATTCTAGGGTTCGAATCCTGGCTTGCATATCTAAAATAGTTTGTTCTAAAAATGTATGGCGAGACTCTAACAAATTATGGTGTGAGGATGCAGGATGCACTGCATTTACCAGACCTTGAGCTTGCGGACTAGCGGAGAGCTGTGACTCCTGACCTAGCGGCAAGGCTGGAACGTATGGGGCAGCAAGAGGTACGTTCTGTGTCGTAAGAGGCTTTGCCTTTAATACCCTATCCGCATATGCGGCTAAATCTTGCAAAGAGCAAGAGGGATCAACAGTAGCTAAATGGATGGAGTCAGGTGGTATTTTTGTTATAAAAAGTTATCGGCAATATGAATGCAAGGTCCGATAGGTGGACCACTAGTAAATGCCAGCATATCATTTAAATTATACAGAAGGAAATATATCAGCTAAAACCTCGTTTAAGAAGTAATTTGCGAACTTGTTCTGAGTCTGATTCACTTAATCTAGCTAATAAAATGGCTTTTAGCTCAGAGTATTGGTTTTGATACAGATTTAAATTGGGTAAAGGTCTTTAAGAAGTTGTAAAACGTTATTTGTTGGTAAAAAATTCTAGAAAGGAGCACGAAACGCTCGCTCTTCAAGAGGTATATTCCCAATTGGAGTTCCAGTAAATGAAGTTAGATCTCATATCTTCATTTAATAACACTTTACCAGGTAATGCATAGCGGCTGTAGAGTCTGGAAGCCGGAGTCGAAGCGTTGTATTATTCTAAGGTATCATCGTTTGGAGGCATGAAGAAGAAAAAGTTGCATTTTAAAAAATAATCAGATAAAATAGGCTACAGGGAACACTGTTTGGCAAAAAATGTAACCCGCCTAACTATTTTCTTAAAATAAAAATATAACCCTAATATTATATGAACTTAAAGCTATAAACACAGGCCGAGGAAGGCTGGGACTATCTCTTTAAATGATGAGAAAAAATCTCCAGTGTTTTTTAAATTAAAGGAAGGTCTATTAAAATTAGGGACTAGCAAATTTTTGCAGGAAATAACTTAACGTTGGATCGCTGTAGGTACTGGAAACCAATTTTTGGTGACAGGCCGCTTGTAGGCCTCAGGAAGCAAGACAGCTGGGTGGATTGTGAAAAAAAAAAAAATATCTTCGGAAGGACTGCACGAACAGCAAGTTGTTTACCTTGTGTATCAGAAAAAGAAAGGTCAAAACATGAGAGCTTCCAAACGTTTATTAAACAC
Source organism: Trachelipus rathkii (assembly GCA_015478945.1). Classification (NCBI taxonomy): domain Eukaryota; kingdom Metazoa; phylum Arthropoda; class Malacostraca; order Isopoda; family Trachelipodidae; genus Trachelipus; species Trachelipus rathkii. The sequence continues at coordinate 11,779 of JABUQX010130298.1, forward strand.
GGTGAATGCTAAGGGAGAATACTATAATTCGTATTAGAAGTCTTAATCCTATAAAAATATATAAACAAAAAAGATGCAAAAATATAAATGTTAAATAAAATGAAAAATAAAAATGTTAAGTATTTACAAAAGGATAAATTTTGCGCAGAGGGTTGTAGGAATTTGAATATTTGTACATTAAAAAATAAAAAAATGATTTATGTTAAAAAGGAAAAAAGGATTTAATAATTGTTTACAATTTTATAATTTCTTTTATAATAATATTTCAATAGTAAATCTGATTATGGATAAAGAAGTGGTACAGGAGCTGATTCAAAATGAGATGAATGTAAAAAATCTCACAAGAATGTAAGAATAATGTAAAGTTGGTAATAAAGAAACGCTATTTTATGACACAATAAAAGATAAAATTGTCCGACTGAGATGACAAAAAGAAACATGTGGCAACAGAAGAACGAGAACGAACACCGGATACCACAGAGATAGCAAACAGAAATGAATCGATGTTTTCCACAGACAAATTGTTTAAATACGTTCCCAGACGTCGGAATAGTAGCCAATTTTTTTATAAGCAAGTAAGAATCGTATGTAACTGAAAATATTTTTTAAAGGTGTAGTAGCAAAAATGTTAGCAACTGTTGGAAACGGTAGGAACAATATATATATATATATATATTAAATATATATATATATATATATATAATAATATATATATATATTATATATATATATAGATATATATATATATATATATATATATATATATATATATATATATAAAATAAATATAGATTTATAATATATAAATATAAGAAAAATATATTATATATAATATATATATAATTTATATATATATATATATATATATATATATATATATATATATATATAATATATACTATATTAAATATATATATTAAATATATATATATATATATATATATATATATATATATATAGATATATATATATATTATATATGTATTATATATTATTTATATATATATATATATAATATTATAATATTAGATGTCCGATACCAGAAAAGAGGCGAACCGATACCGATACGATACTCTATTTTTTTAAGTTTCTGATACTTGGTATCTATGTTGGCATTATTTAGTTTTTCTAAATAAATACTGTTTTTCAGTATTACCAGTACAAGCTTAACGATGCGAGGTTAAGTTTTCTACTCTTAAAAGGTGTAGAATTTTCTTTACGTCCGGTACTATTTATTCTATAAAGAGATACTGACTTGTTCAGTATATACTAGTGTTAGTTTTCCTAATACTTTTTTATTTGTTGTGTTTATTTAAAAAATATTCCATTTCATTTTCAAAGTAAGTATTAACAAAGTTTAGCTACTAGCTTTTATGTTTTAACATGCTTACAATTTACAAGAAGATTTTTTAACTAGCTACAATATAAAGATAAAAATAATGAAAGAAGAGACCTCAATTAATCAGCCGAAAAGTTAAAATAAAAAAACCCCTTTTATTCAAACATGACATAATAAAAATACTCTTTAAGATGATATCATTCAATACTCAAATTCAAAAAATTCACAAATTGTATGCAAAAACATAAGCTTTCACTAGTATTCTGGCGAGAGACTGTTCCTTTTTGGGTGTTTACTCCTACCTAACTTACACTATAAATACGCTCTCTCTCGGACTGATGAAGCGAGGTGCTGATAATATTTGCCTTTGCACATCACTGATATAATTGAAAACCTTGCCAATTTTCATGCCACGCATGGAAAGGATTCTCTTTCTGTAGCAGCATTCTCATGTTTCGTAGAAGGCCTCATCTCCTCTTTCACAGACTGCAAATTTGAATTATCTTTGCTCCTTGGATGACTGGTCTCTTCAGTTTTTTACGATGAGGTTCCCTGGTGTGATTCCTTGATGGTGAATGAGATGTCAATGCATTTTCGGCCATGAACTTATCAAAGACTAACATATCCCAAAATCCGTTCATCTTCAGTAGGTTTATTTGCTGAAAAGCCACCATCGTCACTATCAGTGCTTTTGCCAGGGGTTGCAGATAAGGCGGCTTCCACTTCTCTGTCTCTTTTTTTTTTTTTTTGTCAAGTGAGCAAGCTGGCTTAAGGAATTCCTTATTAGAACCTTTTTTTTTTTTTTTTTTTTTTACAGTTGTCACCGCCGTCTCACGGGCAGAACCCTATTCAAGAAGTGGGTGTTGAACGCCTCAAAATTCCATCTAACGCAAATTACTCAGATGAGCACAGACGCAGGCTTTAAAGTGAGGGAAAATTAAATGAGAGGAAACACAATGATGGAGAGATATTCCACAGAAACAGAGGTGGTTAGAAAAGAAAGAACACCACACAACCAGTCTGGAATTCTAACATCACACAAAACTCATGTGCCGATACAGCACCCCTTGTGCTACGAGGGCGTCTAGGTGGTGGTACGCGAGTGGATAGTTCCCTCGAGCACTTGCCCTCTACAGTACCTCTAGAAAAGGGATAAAGCACCACATCGCGCCGCAAATATAAAGGCGTCAAGTGAACTAGAAAGTACCATGACAGCTTATAAGTCTTTTGGCCTTTTGACTCGACCCTATCCCAAAAGCCGAATGAAACCAGAGCCCCCGCCCACCACAGATACAAGAGGATACTCCATACAAGGGCGGTGAGACCCTTGTATAGGCTGGCAGTAGCTGAGAAGGAGGAAAAAAAGCCCCCACTCTAAACAGAACTCCCAGTTCTTTGAGGCCGCGCTAGCAACCACTGTGATTTGAGGTTTTGCAAAACATTTTTTTGTTTATGTTAAGGCCAAGGATTGTTTATATTGTCAACAGGAAGGACGAGAGAACCGTCGAAAAAGATAGAAAAGTTAAGTGTCTTAAAGAGAGAGATTTAGAAGTTGGGTTGTTAAAGAATTAAATTTCACACTTGAGACGACCCAACCCTGAAATTCTACCAGATCAGCGAGAATAGAATAGGAAAGATTTAAAACGATAGGCAATTCTAGAAGTAAAAGAGGAAGCAGAAGTTGATATGAGTTGAGAATGAAGGGGTCCCAAGTCATCGACATAATGAGTGGATAGAGTCTAGAGGACAGGTGAGGAAGATCATTGATGAAAAGCAGAAATAAAGTAGGAGATTAAAACAGAACCCTGAGGAACACCACTACTGACAGAAAAAGAAGTCGCCCGATCAACAACAGCCGACATTGAGCATTTAAAGAAAAGCTTAGACATAAGTAAGCAAAAGAGAAGAAGGAAACCCAAAGAGGGGAGCTTGGAGAGCAGCTGACGCGTCCAAACGCCCGGTCAAATGCTTTGATTATGTCAAGCGCCACCACACAAGTCTTCCCGTAGTTCCTAAGGGCGGAAAACCATAAATCTGCTTAAATAGGAAAAGTATATCGCCAGGAGATCTCGAGAGCACCGAAAGCCCTACTGGTAATCAGAAAGAGGGGAAAGAGATTCCAGATGATCTAAGAAGTGGAAGAGTTGAGAAGGGTTGCAAAGATCTTAGAAGAATACAAGTGAGCAGGCCAAGGGGCATAGTTAGAAGGGGATTTTTCCAGAAAAAAAGGGGGGGCGCATCATTTTTCCGGAATAGGTTGGACATATGCGCGCTTCCAAAAACTGAGGAAAGTGCTTATATTGAGGGCATACGAGAATATAGTGAACGAGGGGTGGGGGCAGCAGCGGAAGCACACTTCCTCAAAAACTCGGAGAGGAATGCCGATCCGGCCCACCCGCCTTCCTAACGTTCATAGATTTCAGAGCTCATGCACCCGATCAAATTGAAATGACAGTTAAAGGCCATAGGAACACCTGAGAGGAGATGAGGAGAGGAAGAATACCAGAATCATCAGGGTTAAATTAGAGGAAAATAGGAGGCCAAAGAGATGATTGGCCTTTTTAGTTGGAGTATTAACAAACAGAGTCACAGAGCGAATAAGAGGAGAAAGGATGGATTTACAAAGTTGTTAGAGATATTTTGGCAAGAGGCCAGAAAGAATTTGTTAGTAGGAGAAACAAGGAGGTCAGCGCATTTTCGTTTAATGAAAGTCCCTTTGCTCGTCGAAGAGTATCCCTGCAAACGATTTCTAGCTGAAATGAAAAATTGGCAAGAGTGATAGGAGAACGAGAATTTTTCCACACCCGATAAAGTATTGTCTCTAGCCTGAATGGACAGGAAACAAGCACGATCGAACCATGGATTTTGAGGAGAAAAAGATTTAGTCCAAGAAGGAATGAACCTGCTCATCCCATTAACAATTACAGTTCCCACTTTATCGGCAAAATCTGAAGCGTCTTAAGAGTCAAAGCAGTCACTCAATTAGTATTAGCGTAAAGCAGCGGCAAATGCCCCCCAATCGCGCCCGAATTAAAGGTTGCCAGAAAACCCGCAATAGGGCATGATGGAGATGTTTGGAGAGAAAGTATTAAAATTAAGTGAATAAGGTTGTGGTCAGATTTACGAATAGGAGCGAAGTGGTGTATTTATAGAGAGAAGTACTAGTGGTGAAACAAAGTCAAGTGTGTTTCAAGAATCGGTGGACGATCCGGAATGTTGTAGGTTATTTAATAGGTTGCTCCAGATCGTTTGAACATACTGAATGATTCGGCTTCCTCCCAACTAAATCAGTACGAGAGGAACCCAAAATTCAGTGTTGTGTACATTGAAACCCCTAAATAGAGGACCTCAGTATTTGGATAGAAGATATAACAGTCTCGTGAGAAGTAGTAAGGTAATCAAAAGAAGGCATTGAAAATACTGTTCGTGTTAGAGAGAACCAGTAGCAGAAAGCATAAGAATATTTGTTTAGAAGGAAGAAAGATTTTTAAGCCACAGAACATTCAAGTTAGGAGATTCGAGATTCTTCGAGACGTGTTATAGGAATGTTTATATTTACAAAGGCACATACTCCCACCCTTCAAACGGAAATTATAAAATAAGTTATAGTTGATATATTAAACGGAGTTTAAAGGCGAATTCTTAGCCATCGGGTCTCAACAAGAAGCATAAAATTAGGTTTAGGTTAGAGTAGGTAGTATTTCCATGGATGCAGAGTTAGAGTGCAAGCCATGATGTTGGTAAAGTAAAAAGAAAGCCACGCCCGTGCCAAATCTGCTATCATACACGCACACGCACACGCAATCACAAAAAAAAAGAAAAAAAAAAAAAAGACCAGAAACAAATATACAAAAACCAAAGGAGAATGAGGAAAATTTATTCGTACGCTAAAACCTAACTTGTTTAAAACGATTAAAACCTTATTTACAGCAAATATCTAAAAATGTAATAATTCCAGAAAGTTTAAAAACCTCACGCACTCACACGCTCTCACGAAATTGCGTACAAAAAAAATTACTATTGATCAACTAAAAAAGTAGATAAATCTGTATAAATTATAATAAATGGCCTGTCCAAATAGGTACAATTTTGCCGCTAAAAGATGAAGTTGGAAGAAACGCTAAAAATCTATAACTTAAAAAGAAATCCGACGGAAAAAAACCTAACTTTAGGGACTAGCATCTATATCGAACTAGCATTTATTATTGAATCTAAAAGTTTCTCATATTTTTCACCCAAAAAGTAAGAAGTATCGGCTAAGTATCGGCCATTTTAACCGATACCGATACCGATACCGATACCATCAAAAATGGCCGATACTACCGATACCGATACCGATTACCGATACTATCGGTACATCCCTAATATATATATAGTATATTAATTATATATAGAATATATATATATATATATATATATATATATATATATATATATATATAATTAAATATATATATATATATAATATATAATATATATATATATATATATATATATAATATATATATATTATATATATATAATATAATATATATATATATATTAAAATGCCTTACCTTTTTACCTTCTCATCCCTGAGCACCCCATCATGGGAGTAGACATAACAAACCGCCCAGGTACACCTCCGACACAACCGGTCTATTCCAGGGATGTTATGCTCCACGTTGTTCTATGTTAAGATTTATTTAAATAGAAAAGAAAGAAGTGGCAAATATCCTCCGGAATCTGGTTACAGTTTTGACAGATGCTTGTCGTGGTTTAGTTAAGGTTGAGTCTGTGTTTGTGGTATTGTAATTTTGGGTGATGGCCGCATCTTAGCTTTGCCAAGGATGACTGACTAGTTCTTGATAGCGAGTTGAATTCTGGTGATATTTCTGGTGAATGTTTGTTTAAAATGTTGTTTGGTGGTCTGCATCTAAAGTGGTTTTCTGTTAGTGTCGTGTGGATTTGTTTGGTGTATGTTGTGGTTTGGTGGTGGGGAATATTGTTCAGGATTTGTTTGTAATATAGGCTGGGGTTAGAAGCGATGTTTGTTGAGTCTGTGGTGTTAGGCCGTTAGTTAGAGTGCAGATGTGCATGGTTTGGTTGTTTAGTTTTGGAAAAGAATTGTGTGCCTATCATGTCCAGGTGTGTGTCTATGGGTAGAATTTTGGTTTCTTAGTGAAGGTGTTAAGGTGTTGTTGATTTGGATCCTGTTATGATTCTTAGAGCTTTGTTTTGTGTTGTTTGGAGTTTCTTTATGTTATTTTTAGTCAGTAGTAGGTTCCAGAGTTGGAGAAGCGCAGTTTAGAGTCGGGTGAATGAATTCTTTGTATATTGTGGTGGATGTTGGTTTATTGTTTGTGAAGTCTGTGCCAGCGGATGGTTTTAATATGTTAGTTGTCTCTTTTAGCAGTTGAGGTTATGTTGCCTATGTGTTTTGTGAAAGTGAGATGTGCGTCAAGTGTTACTCCGAGGATTTTGATAGTTTTGATTAAAGGGTATAGCAATGTTTGATTGGGCAACTTGTGGGTGTGGTGGCCACCAAGTTGGGCGGTAGGTGGTAATTGATGAAATTGAAGATTTGTTTGGTGAGGCGTACATTCTGTTTTCTGTTATTCACTTTTTGAAGTTGGTTAATGTATTGTTATGTCAGATTTGGGGCCGTGTTCAGGTTCTGGTGTGTAGTGCCAATGGTAATGTCATTTGCAAAGGTTGTTATGATTGCGCAATCTTTTTGTGGTTGTGGTAGATCGGCCGCAAATAGGTTGAATAGTGTGGCGAAGAGTATTGCGCCTTGGGGTACTCCGTTGTTGATGTATACTGTTCTGGATTTTGTGTTGTTTGTTTGTATTTGTACTGTTCGTCCTAATAGAAAGTTGGAAATCCATTTCTTTAGGTTAGTGAGGATGTAAGAGCTTGTTATTTTGCGGATCAAGTTGTGTTTAAGTACGGTATCGAATGTTTTGTTGATGTCGATTGGTATGATTATTGTTTTATGAGTTGGTTTTGAGTTTAGGCCGTTGATTATGGATTGTATGATGTCTGAGAATGCGATTGTAGTTGAGTGGTTTTGTTGAAGCCGTGTTGGAATTTGTATTTGTTGATGTGTGGAGTTTAGTATGTTTTTTTCTAGTAGTTTGCATAGTGTTGATAAAAGAGAGATAGGGCGATATGATGAAGGGTCAGAGGGGTCTTTTCTTGGTTTTAATTTGTGTATAATGATAGCTTTGTCCAAGAGAGGGGAAATGAAGTTTAGGCTAATTTGTGCTAATTGTGTTTAAGCTGGATTTCCTAGGTGTTTGAGGTGTTTGTTTGAGATGTTGTCTGGGCCAGTTGCCGGTGAATTTTTAAGTGTCTTTGTTATGTTATCCAGGTGGTCAATTGTGGTTATTTCTATTGTTGGGTCGTGATTGAGTTTTATTTTCTTGAGGGCTTTGATGATTTTCCCTTTTTGAGGGTGTGTGATTTTTTGACTCTTCTTGTGAGTTGCAAGAGTGTTTGCGTCTTGTTTTTGGTTTATGGGTTTTGTGTATCTGGGTTTTTGATGAATTCGTGCGTGTGTCTTTGTGTTGGTTGAGGTTTTCAGTGTATTTATTGTTTTCCACATTCTGGTGTTATTCGTGTGTCGAATGTTCTTGGTGAGGAAGGTTTGGAAGTTGTCTTGAGAACGTGTGCTTGTTAGGTTTATGATTTGGGTGTTTAGTGCGTTAATCTGTGTTGTCTTTTGGATTGATGTGAGTGTTTTTGTTCTGAGCGAGTTGGTTTGTTTGATTAGCTGTTCTATTTCAGGTGTAAGGGTAAAGTTGTGTTTTTTATGTATCCTCTGGGGATGACTTTGCTAGTTGCTTTTTGAATTAGAGAAATGAAACTTTGTATGGCTTTGTTGAGTGTTGATGTGTTAGTGATATTTAGGGGACGTATATTGTTTTCTATATGGTTGGTGGATAGTGTCCAGTCTGCTTTTTTGTAGTTTATATATGTTTTTCTGAGTGGGTAGTTTTGTTTGTTGACATTTTGGAATTTTATGATGATGGGTAGGTGATCGGAGTTTAGGTCGGTTTGTGTTGACCAGTGGAGTTTTGTGTGTAAATTTGGTAAACATAGTGTTATTTCTGGTGACGTGCATGTTTTGTTGGTTTGAGGTGGGTTTCTAGCATGACTGTTTGTGTTATAAGATGTTGAGGTTTTCAAGATTGGCTATGAGGTGGGTTCCTCTTTTGTTCGCTTCTTGGGCTTTAAACCATGTAGGGTGGTGAGCGATGAAGTCGCCCCACCCATTATGAGGTTAGGGAGGTGGGAAATTTTGGAGAGGTTTGGTTTGTAATTTCTGAGGCATTGTGGTGAGTTGTGGTGCGGAATGTAGATGTTTATTAGATTGTGTGATTTTTTGTTTATCATTATTGTGAAGGACAGTGTTTTTGTGGTGTTGTCGTTTAATACCGTTGTAGGTTGTAAAGTGGTGTTTTGTATGGTAGAGAGTTGTGTACAAGGGTTAGTAGAGTGTGTTTTTTGGGGTTTTCGGGTGTGAAGATGGCATCATAGCCATAGAATTTTGGTTCTGGATATTTATCGGATAGGTAGGCTTCTTGTATCATGGCTTTGTGTATGTTGTTTTGTTTTAGAAAGACTTTTATTTCTTTGGTTTTATTGCGTAGTCCGTTTGTGTGATATGTGTATTGTGGGGATTGTTATGGATGGAGTACAGACTTGGCAGATCCAATTGTGAGTTAAAGGGGGTAGCGTGGTCAATTTGAAACTGTGTTTGTGGATCCATTGTTTGCATCTATTGCAGTTTATGGAGTTTCTCCTCACTATCTTGTTGCATATTGGATATATGTAGATTCCAGGTCCGGGGTTTGTTTCTGTGTCACCGGCTTTTATTAGTAAGGCTGAGGCATAAGTTGGGAAAGTATGCCTCATGATAAGTAGAAGGAGAAATAAAGTTGTTGAGCGGTGGAGAGTCCTGGGAATGATCTCGGATTTGTCCGGAAACGGCGGCGGCGCACATGTGTTGCAGTAACACCACGGTTTCCGGTGGGTGGGGGCGAGAAAACTCTGAAATTTTTCGTTCAGGTCGGTCAAAAGACTTGCGATCGGTCACTTGCCGCTGAAGTGTTTCGTCCAGGTTTGTCGAAAAACTTGCAATTTGGGCACTTGACGACCTTTCCTCTGCGAACTCATATTATATATAATATATATATATATAAAAAATATAATAAATAGAAAAAAATATATATATATATATATATATATATATATATATATATATATATATATATATATATATATTTATATATATATATATATATATATATAATATATATATAAATATATATACTTATAATAATATATAAATATATATATATTATATATATATATTATAATAATATATTATATATAGTATATATATTATATATATAATATATATATATATATATATATATATATATACTATAAATAGATATATATATTAATTATATATATATATATATATATATATATATATATATATACGGTATATATTTATATAAATATATATATAATATATATATATTATATATATATAATATATATTTATTTATGGTTATATATATATTTCTCTCCTATATATATATATATATATTATATATATATATATATATATATATATATATATATAATATATATACTATATATTATATTATATATATAACATATATATATATATATTACTATTATAATATATATATACTATATATATATATATAATATATATATATATATATATTATATATATATATATATATATTATATATATATATAATAATATATGTTATATGTATATATATGGGCAATTTTCCCAGTACCGCGTCTTCACCGAAAAGGTCTATTTCCAAAATTTTTGTGTTTTTCCCACTTTAGAAGGTTTTTTTTTTTAACCAATAAGCATAAAGATTAAATTTGCACAAGCAATAAGATTAAATCTATAATACCTTAAGGCAACTGGAAAATAACCTCACTTACTTATTACTACACTACCTTACTTAAATTTATAATATTACATTATTTTTCTTTGCAGTAAATGTAAATTTTGTTTTTCCTCTCCAATGAAAATTTTTCTTCTTTTTCCACAAAAATTTGGAGGAGAAAGTCTACGAATGTCCTTATATATATATATATATTAATATATATATTATAATATTAATATATATAATATATTATATATATATTATATATATATATAATATATATATAATATATATATAATATATAATATTATGAATATATATATATATATATAATATATATAATATATATAATATTTATATAATATATATATATATAAAATATATATATTATATAATATAATATATATATAATATATATCATATATATATAATATATATATATATTATATATAT
>JABUQX010130298.1:27500-30832 GCA_015478945.1 Trachelipus rathkii
AACTTGCATTTGTGAATATTGTGTTTAAAGATTGGACTGCAAGTTATTGTCAATTATTTAAGGGATAAAATTTTGGTATTTAAATGTATATTAGAAAATTTTGTGTGTTGGTTTCCTTCTCCGTTGGTGTATTAAGATCACATTTATTTAAAGGCAGGATTGAAATAATATATAATAATAATATATAATATTATATATATATATATAATATATGAGTTATATTATATATAATATATAATATACTATATGTATATATATATATATATAATATATCTATTATATATAGAATAATAATTTTTCTTATTCAAGTCCACTAGATATTTTATGGGAATTAAATATACATTGATATTGTAATATTAAAAATAGTTGTAAATCGATTATTTGTAATAGTAGATAAAATACAAAGATCGATCAGTAGATTAACAAAGTTTAGATTCAATCGGACTGTGTTAGTGGAGTGTCAGCGTAAAGTATAGAAATGAATACTGTAAGTGGATTTGTTTGATATATGCTAAAACGATTGGAAGGTTGCTAGTTTTTTAAGAACATTTCAACCTATATTTTTGAAAAGAAAAGAGAGTGAGAAATGTTTAAAGAATGTTTATAGTAAGGAGTTTGGAGAAATAATTTAAATTTTACTGCAATAGCCATAGTTGTAGTAAAAGGCATACAGTTTCACCCAAAAAAAACTATTGGTTTTCCAATAGTATGTTATCATACAACGATGCACTTTGCATTATGTACTATTTTGTACAAGATGCAACAGTAGCAAAGGTTTCAATGTACGTTGATCTTAGTTCAAAAATAGTTGTATACTGGATTAACTTTTTCCGTGAGGTATATATATATATAGAATATATATATATATATATATATATATATATATATATATATATATATATTATATATAATATATTATATATAAGTATATATATATATAATATATATATATATATATATTATATATATATATATATAATATTTATAATTTATATTTATATTTATATTATATTTAATATTTATATTTTATTTATTTATATTTAATATTTATATTTATATTTAATATTTATATTTATATATATATTATATATATAATATATATATTATATATAATATATATATATATATAATACTTCGGGCCTTGGGAGGGATCCTATTGTACCGGGGACTCCAGCGCTGGATATATTATTAATATTATATATATAGTATACACTATGTATCGATATAAACAAAGTATCAAATTTTCCATTTAACGAACCCACAAATTATCGGAAAACATGAACTTTAATAAAAATTAGTGCTGCCGAAAAGTAAAATTTTACTATATATATATATATATATATATATAGTATATATATAATTTTAACATCTTTTTTTTTGAAAATTTATGAATGTAGAGATAATATATATATATATATATAATAATAATATATATATATATATTATATAATTTATATATATATATTATACCTGTCAAGCTTTCTTTTGCAAAGTTCGAAGGTGGAAAAGTGGGTGCCCATTCGCTGTCCTGGTCCCAACAGGCATGCTACCAAATAAGCCTTGTAGGCTCTTCACTTAGCAGATTAACTCACGGGTAACTTCTTTGCTCGTGCTTCATAAATTCAATCGCAGACATTACAAATGCGTCTGCCTGATACTTGCAACCTCTGATGCCAATTGTGCTGAATACACCTATCAAAGACAACGTATCTCCACTTGAAAAGCTACTAGAAGCCTGATGAACTAATCGACTAACTATATTGATACTTTAGCTTACGATCTCTGTATTTATTTCATCACTTAAGTTACCAGAACGTTCAGTAAATAAAAATATGTCGTGTATTTAAAAAGTATTAATTTTCTCTGAAAATGCAAATAGACCCCAGTTTGAAAAGCAGCGATGGTCAAGAGTAACAACACAAAGTTTTGAAGGGAATAACATGATTTTCTTGGCTTTAATGGCACAGAAAATTAGAAAATAATGCTTTCAAAGCAAAGACAAATTATTTTTCTTTTTTGTTACACTGTTGTCCTGAAGTTATTTCTCCTTTTTCGCTATGATTATTATTATTATTATTATTATTATTATTATTATTATTATTATTATTATTATTATTATTATATATATATATATATTTTATATATATATATATATATATAATAATATAATATATATTATAATATATATATACTATATATAGTATATATAAACACCACCACTTCACGGGGCAGAGCCCTAATCTAGGAGGGGGTATACTCATTTAACGTCTGAGCAGGACGAAGCTAATCCCAAGGAGAGAATAGTTCACATTCTTTCACCCGACCAGTTACGAACCTGGAACCCTCAATTTGTTTGCGGGTGCTCTACCACTGAGCTATCGGGCGCTTTTATGTAAATAAATATAAAAAAATTTACATATATATGCATACATAAATACATACACATATAAATACATAAATATGTAAATATGTATACACAAATATAAATATCACCATTATTATTATTATTATTATTATTATTTATTATTATTATTATATTATTATTATTATTTTATTATTATTATATTATTATTATTATTATATTATTATTATTATATTTCACGCAAAAATCACTATATTTCACTATTGTTAATCACTATTTACATAATTCACTTTTTCATAATATATACAGACTCACCCTATTTAACGGGTTTACAAATATTGCATCCCCCTCAAACTTGGTACCCTTTCTATTGTTTGTAGTGGCTTCCTGGAGCCGAGGTTTCAGGCCGCTACGCCACCCAGGGGGGGGGGAACTGAGAACTTAAACTTGGCTATGGTTGTAGCTAAATGATAAATAAGTTGCTGACAGACTTCAGCAAAGAATTTGGAGGCTTGATTGACTCCTAAGCCGGTGCAGTAAGCCACATCCGGAGCCGGAGCTTGAGCCGGAGCTGGAGCCGAATCTTGAAATAATCATATAATATGCCAAATGTGGTGTCTTCCCATATGTTTTCGGACCCGTAGAACTTGATTTTGAAGAGTTCAGAACCCCCAAATATGTCTGAGAGCCCCCGGGAAGGGGCCTCAAAAGAAAAAAGAAGAAGAAATAAAGTACAAAGTACAATACAGTTAAAGGAGTCTGATCCCAAGAAAGGGTAGCCCTACTTCTGATCGGAGTCAGAATAGAGTTGGAGAAGGAGTTGCGAAAGAGTAGTGCGGTGCCTGAATCAAAGCTAGCAATAGACTTGCATAATGTATGTTACATCAAACCATATGTAATGATGGGCACAGAGATCGAATGCATTGGTCTAAACCCTCCACGAGATATTATTAGCTTCAAAGCACTATGA
>JABUQX010130299.1:0-13911 GCA_015478945.1 Trachelipus rathkii
TACAATGTTCTGATACTTATCGATGGCCTCTTCTATTTTAAGCATCGAAGAATTTTGTTTTACACAGTATGGAATTTTGTGTTCAAGGATGAGGAAGAACCTGACCTTTTCTTGAACCAGTCGAAGCTTTAGACTAAACTCTTCAATATCTAGAAGCTTTTCATACTGCCATTTCTTCTGAGCTTTCTGAAAACTGACTTGAGAAGGTAGTAATTTGGCGATAGTTTGATAAAAGTAATCATCAACTTAACAAAAATGTGCAGATGTATTCTTTTCTCTATTGACTTCTTGCAAACCTTTTAATACAAATGGTCACGTTGCCAAGTGCAGATTTAGCTTTTTATGTTGTATGATACTTCATTAAAGCTTACCCTGTAGATAGGAATTAATATAAACACCAGCTAGTATAGAAAATACCAATGTCATTAAATGAGAGACCAATTTTCTTTCGTACCTTGGGAGTTTTTTTAATTTCCCTCAGCATCCTAAAATATAAGATGGTATACAGGTTTCGCAAGAGTTGAATTCATTAGAATACTCATCCAAAATTGAAAACACTAAGGTGCAGGTTAAAAAAAAACTTCGAAGTTTAGTTTGCAATCGCATTTTGTGATGTGGAAGTCGCAAGTGAGTGACTTGTATGAAGCGATTGATGTCACTCACAGAGAGTCTCACAATTCATAACTTTGTCGCAGCTCAAAATTTTCTGTCTGATTCCAACTCTACTCTCTTGAAAGTTACTCCGACTCAAGACCCTCTTGAAATTACAGCGACTCAAACGACTCGACTGCCACCTGCTTTAAAAAATACCCAGACTACCGGGACTCCGACTACCAACCTTTTCAAAATACCTCGAACTCCGACTTCACCGATACTCCACTCCTCCAAACTACGACTCCCCGACTCCTCGACTCCGACTCTCTGACTCCGACTTCCTCAACAATCAACCTGGTGCCAAAGAGGCATCAACCTAAGTCCTATCCTGAGGCATTACTCTCAACAAGCTACCAAATGAAACTAAGCTAGTCATCCAATACAAAATTTGGAACATCCTTCCGGTGCCAAGACACACTGTCGCATACTCACCAAATTGGTTCACGCAAACTTATGCAAGAGGAGGTCTCTTTGTCCTTATTCGGCCTCCCTATTACTAAACGCCCTGGTAAAAGATGTTTTAAAACACAAGAAAAAGCTTTTAAACTAGGTAAATAGCAATTATTCGTTAATTAATAATAAAGAGGCAACCGAATTCTTAAGCAAAACACACTGACCCCAGATGAAAAAATGCAAACTCAGAAGAGACCCTCGGCCAAGTAAGTCTACATCTGAGACAAATGCAAAGGCCTTTAAATAGACTGTACCTCAAGCGGAATCCCAACTAATGAACCAAACTCACCAAAAACCAATGCATCTAATAGTCTACAAAGACAGTTTTAGTTCTCTTGATCTCCTATAATTCTTCTCCCGAGTATCCTTTATCAGCGCTCTCTAAGGGATTCTTATATTTTTCCTCTAGATAGAATGAATTGGATAACAGTCCCCAAATGGAGCTTGATCGCGATGAGCAACAATAATCTCTTTTCTAATGCTTCCTAGCGATTATCCGCAGAAAGGTGAATGGAAAACTGTTTCAAACGTAAACGTCGCAAACCGCTCTAAACGATATATATACTGGAGTCTGATGGAAGAGACATGACGATTAGGATCCAGAGGTTCCGCCATTCTTCCCCAATCAAACTAACTCCAACTATATCCCAAAATCACCGCAATAGATGTGTACTGGAAAATTCTCCTACAGAATCAGACCTTGGCTAATTTCCATCGAATTCCCATACTTGTGGAAATCGATGTCGTTAACCTCATATTACATTATTCTAAAATAGACAATCATTCCTATTACTGTGATACATCCTTCCTTCCTACTATTTTCATGGAAACTAACTCCTATGCCTCACTCCCACAACATTTCTGAATCTGGCCTTGCCAAGCGGAAATTCTGAAACTGCTCTCACTAATAATATGAGCATTACGAAATGCTCGTACCATATTAACCAATCCAAACCCCACCTAACAAGTTGGAATCGGTTGAAATTCAACTTTATCTCGCCATTCATGGTGAAGCTCTTTCACCAATTACATCTGAAAACTCCCCCAAAAGAGGTCAAACAACCTAACAAATCTCTGGTGTATGACTACCTTGGCCCCCCAGAGGTTTTGTTTCCCCTCCGCCGAGACCCACGTCTGCAACTTCCCTCTCAATCCCGAACCCACCGCTCTAACCATTACTAACTCCCAGCTCCACATAGAGGACATTGTCTCTAATAGACCACCATCATAATATTAATAACTCACCATGACTACTTTCCTTCAATGGAATTGTCGAATAGGATATTACTCCTCTAATTTCGAAGACACTTGTCTCACTAATAAACATTATCACCAAGTGTATATGTTTTGCAAGAACTCCGACTATGTCATCGTGACTTCTTTCAACCATCTGAATATAAATCGCCGTTAACTTCTATAGAAAGAGGTGACAATGATAGGGGAGGGGCAGTAATACTCATTCACAAATCTATCCCCTATTGCCCAGTCCCTCTCCAAACCAAACTTCATGCAGTAGCGGCAAAGAATTCTAGCTTAATCCATGCGACCTACTATATTGTTCAATCTATTGGCTAACAACGTAGTCGAATTTACTAAGGTCGACTTAGCAGATCTTTTTAAAACAGCTCCCTGCTCCGGTGTTTATACTAATAGGTGACTAAACGCTCCGCCAACCCTTATGGGAGTGACTCTCTGTCACTTCATCTATATTTCCAAAGATACCTAAAATTTCATCTCCTAACCCCCTTTTTCCCTGGGATGCCTTAACACAGGACTCCCAACCTATGACGTTTAGATTACACACACTTCTTCTTGTAATGATTCATTTCCTTTTGCTCCCATTCCTATGGATCGTTTTAACCTGGTCCCGTCTTGGATATTTTATCGCAGCGATCATTACTGCAATAGCATTAAACGACTTGCTCCAAGCCCAATTGGCTAAAACCTAACTCCAGCTATCGTTATGATCGAGCGGAGTGGGGTTCCTTTTTATCAGGCGACAGCTATAACCTCTTTCTCCTTTATTAATTGTGGTGTTCCTCCGGACTGTTGATTGAATGCTTTCGCTTCTTCCAGAAAGTAGTCATCTCGGCAGTGGAAGCTTGCATTCCACAGTCTTCCTCAGACAGGCGGTCGGCAACCCCTTGGTGGTCCCAAGAGTGCGCACAAGCCAGTGGAAAAGAAAATATAACAGTCCTGGCATGCTGTTCAGCAGCTGGTAAAACCCTGCATCCAATGATTATTTTTAAAGGTAGTAGGATAATGAAAGGGTGGATTAGTGAAGCAAATTAAAACGTCAACAGCGCGTAAACATATATTTTCGAAACTAACATATCGACTGTTAACTCCACAACTCCTTCCGCTTAGTGTGGAAAGTTTCACCCAAAATATCTTGTCACTCCAACACTCCACTTCCCACATCCTCTCCGTCCTAATGGGCCTGAAATAACTGATACGATTTCGGCTCCGGCGGTGGGAGCGGATGAGGATTCCGCCGTTAGTCCTCACCTCAGCTTTGCTAGCCATTCGAGTTCATTCCGCTACGGACCTGAAGCCTTTCACAACCACCCACTTTGATTATTTATGCGGCAGTGACCAGACTTTTCAACAGCGAAAGGGAAGATCATCATCCCTACAACCGTCTTTTTACACTTGCGAGTAATCAAACCTGCATTGGCAAAATAGTGCAAAAGACGGTGCCACTTGTCAGACATGAGTTTGACAATATGCTCCGTAACGAACTGGCGGTCTCGGCGCCAGCATTTTTGCTGGATTTATTTAAAAAAGAATCTGGATCGAATCTTCTTTTTTCCATCTATTTGACTACAGCTTTTGTAATTTCTATCACCCAAACCTGGAAATAAAAAGCGAAGTTGGCAGACAACAAAGACCAATTTCCCTGCTTACCTGTCACTCCTGTAAATTCAATGGAGCCAAACTGCTCTCTGGCCCGCTTCTTTTTCCATTTCTGGAGAGCAACAAGGCTTTCTCAAACTTCCATGTTGGTTTCCGCAAAAATCGCTCAGCTGCGGACCCCTTGGTAAAACTAGACCATGACATCCGAGAAGCCTCCTCAACTGGTGGGATGGTTCTTGGTGGTCTTTTTTTTAACCTTGAAAAGGCTTACGACACAACGTGGAGAACTGGATTTCTCCTTAAACTTCACTCGCTGGTTCCGGCGGACAAACTTCCGCTCTTTTTATCAAATGCCTTTTATGCACACAGATCTTATCCAGGTTGGCGGTGGCTTCTTTCATAATCTGTGCACGGCTCTGCCACTATTAACTCTGGAATGAAGGCGTTCCGCAAGGGTATTGTTTTTAAGTGTAATACCTATTCGCTGCTTGTATTAATCGATAATTGTTACCCATCTAATTCCAGAAACCGACTTGTCAATTTTTCTCTATATTAACTGTCGATAGACGTTACACCTTAAGCAATTAATAACAATAGCCGGAAAGCCAGCTGCCACACTTCTTCTTCGACGGCAACTTCAACTAGCTATTGGAAATATTTTCACAGTGGGCTAGCTTCCATTTTTCTCCCCCCACAAACACCTCAGCAGTGCTTTTTAAGAAAAAAGGGGAATCGAAGAACTGCAGCGCTTCATTCCAGCGAACCCTAACAGTATATAATGAGTTCGCATTCGTGCTAACCCTTCACAAAGGGTCAAAAATTTAAAGGGCTCAACCTTAGATATGACGCAACTTAACATATGACCGCATATTAAAACCACTAAAAACAAACTTGTCATCGCAAACACACCTTTACCTGTTACGGTACATGCTCACCATCAAATCTTTGGGTGCCCTCTGATGTAAAAATAATTTTGCTTTGTTACCATAGTCATAATATAGCCCCGGATGCGAAACTGGAATTTATGACATGCTTGAGGGTAGATGCTGACTGGTATTAGATCTGACACAACACTATCTATACAGCCTGTTGTAAGATCCCATCCAAAACGAAGCGATCCGTATATCCACTGGAACTCTTCGATCGTCCCTACCAGGGTTTAAGCCTTGAAAGGTACTTCCAATTTTGTGGCATCCTCTCTTCGAAGAGAATACATCATGCTTACAAGTTATCTTACTTTCAAACCCCATACCGTCTGCTCTGACACCGATTCTGCAGGAGGTACCACAGAATCCTAATTACTGGCCATTTGCAAACACCGTTCATAACATCTTTAATTTCCTCAACATCCCCTTTCCAAAAGGTGCTGCCCTTTTCTTTTGAGGTAAGGTTTCTCAATTTTGGGCATCTCCGTTTCCTACCATTATGGCATTTGCTCTGCATCTCTCGTCCAATATACGCCATCCTGCTGCCCTGTTTCAAAGCATCCTTTCTGTCTCAACTGCCGCGTTCAACGATAAATGTTTACTCCAGTGTTTACTGACGGCTTTATAAAATAGGGAACAGTGTGGGTCGCTTCTGCTGTCTTTCCTGACCGCAACATCTCCCATATACACTTCCGCGTCCTTATGCTTCAATTTTACAGCAGAGTTAACAGCTATAAGAGAATTCCCCTTTCTCGAATTCTAATTCCTTAACCAAGATCACTCACATGTCGTTTATTCAGATTCGCTTTAGCGCGCTCCAAGCGCTTAAAATCCCCTTTATTCTAAAAACCCAATGGTATCTGCTGTTGTGCAACAATTTCTTCGACTTCTCCCCACTCCTAGAAACAAATTATTTTTATGTTTAGTTTGGCTCTCATGTAGGGGATAACTGGCAATGAAATCGAGCTGACAGAGAGGCCCAAATGGCCGCCTCCTCCTTCTCGGAGTTGTTCCAGGTACCTCGCGGATGCCATTTGAGAAATGAACCATGAATCAACTGAAATTACTATCCTTTTTGTTCCAACTTATTATACGCTTTATATTGGCAATGAGTGCTGGACGAGTGGATCGGCGGGGAGAACTCAGAAACATAAAGCCGAACATCGTGAGTGATCTTACTTCTCACAGACGAAAGCGCTTACCCTGGGTGATACTTGCACGCCTCCGAATTG
The DNA here is from genome assembly GCA_015478945.1 of Trachelipus rathkii. Classification (NCBI taxonomy): domain Eukaryota; kingdom Metazoa; phylum Arthropoda; class Malacostraca; order Isopoda; family Trachelipodidae; genus Trachelipus; species Trachelipus rathkii. The sequence continues at coordinate 6,122 of JABUQX010130299.1, forward strand.
GCCAACTAATATCACTCACAGTCATTATATGTCACGAGACCCTACCTAGCTCCATTTGCAAATTTTGGGCGAATAAGCCACATTTCCCCGCAATCTGTTCTCATATCTTCATGTGATTGTTCCCATCTGGACCCTATTCGCTGTCGTTATTTTCCTACTTTACGGTCCATAACACCTTCTAAAAGATTATCCCATAATCCTTATCTGAATCTTCCCACTTTAGCAGTAAATCTATTTCTTGTATCTTCAAGAGTGAATATTTTTTATAGCATTTGATTTTGTTATGTAATTTCGTATATGTCACAATGCATAGTGATAAATTTATTTAGTTTTTTATTTATTTGACTGCTGACTATATAAGAGAAAAGAAAATTGTATAGTCATCCATGGACATTTTATTTATGTACCAGGTGCGCCTCCTCCATGGTGCCTGGATTTTTTTAGCCAGTGTGGCCGCTTCATTGTGAGCCGTGTGGGTCCTGTACACTAACTCAAAACAAAAAATTATTATTATTATTATTATTATTATTATTATTATTATTATTATTATTATTATTATTATTTCGTTCGTTCTGTGTAGGGACTTAACCTGTTGTAAGTTTTACTGGCACGGTATAGCCGCTCTTTTTGCGTGCAGTGGTGGTCCCTGTATACATCAAAAAAAAAAAAAAATTATTTTGTTATTTTCGCAAAGCTATCTGAGCATTTGGATTAATCTGAAAATCAAACTCTACGCAAACTATTCATACATGATAATCCGGAATATAATTCCTTTGTTTCCAATCGTTTCCATTTTTTTATTGGATATTATCTTAAAAATGGTGGTAGCACATTGGAACTTGAGGTTTTATGGAGTATATGAGAAGTTTTCAGTCTCAGCTCTTCGATTCTATCATGGCTTTCTTTACTTCTCTCTAATTTCTCCCATTTTGCACAATATCAGTACTTGTGAGACTTCTTCCTTTGACCTCCATAATGTTCTCTGTTGTTACTAATATATAAGTCACGCGTTCTATGTCTCGTCTCTCTCTCTCTCTCTATCATAATTTCTGCCTTCACCTCTACAGACAAAGTTTTCGTTTCTATTATTGTTAACCTGAATCAGTCATGATTAGTCATGCCGTAGACAAGGATTTCATACGCCAAAATTTTAAATTCTACGCTGTAATATTACCTGACGTCACACGGGTGAATATCTCGGTGACATATTTAATGGAATGTTAGCGAAATGAAGCCAATCCAGATGATGATCACTGTATCATGAGGGATGTTAGTGCCAATACAAATGAAGCTCTGTTTCTTTCTTGAGTGAAGAACACGAACTCCGTCATTCATCAACTTCACCTTAACATCAGAAACTTTCAGTAATACATGACGTTGCCATGCGCCGGAACAACACTCTGCAAAAGGTCTTAAGGTTGCAAGAGCTTAATATATATATGACTGCTTGTACGGCCCTCCAGGCACCGCACCGCATCGCACCGTTAATTTTTTTCGTGCTCCATATCGCACCGCACTTTTATTTTTTCTTCCGCCACAGGTCTCTGAAATTTTGATGCCCACCGCACCGCATCTCACCAGGTGCGTCGGGCAACCCAAGTTGAGCTCATCACGCAAATTGGTTCCGCAGCCGCAGCACGCACGAGCTACCGTGCGTCGGCCAACCCCTAGTTTAAAGGTTAATGACGTGGTGTACTTAGGAGAGTTGGCGGTATAGAGCTGGGCTTTCTTTTCGCTCTGTAAAATTACTTTCTACAACTGTTTTCTTTCGCGAGTGCCGCGAGGCGCTCCGTCGCGCCGCTTTACTCCGATTCTGTGGGAAAGCATTATAAGGAAGATAAGAAGATAAGAAGATATATTATAATATATATATATATATGATGATATATATCTATAATATAGTATATATATATATATATATATATATAATATATATATATATATATATATCATTATAATATATATATATTAGTATATTATATTTTTAGTCAATGACCCTCCATAAGAAGCGGACATCACTGGGGTTGCATAATCAACTCCATGGTGGGAGCCTGGCATATACATATTTAAATGTCAAGAAAAATTGGAATGGCCTTTTTTAATATCGGCAGTAAAAAAAATAAATAAAATAAATAAAAATTAAATAATTATATAACTTACATTAATAAATAGTCCTACTATTACATAACAATAAGCATAATTATCTGTATAAGAATATTTTCATTGTCTTGGAGATACAACAAATCAAGTTACTGCTAAGTGGGAAGATTCAGATACAGGTATCTGGATAATCTTTTTAGACATGGTGTTACCTGTACCGCAATTCACTTCTATTATGCAGCCTTTCTTTCTCGCCTCTGCCAAACCACATTTCTCTCCTCAGGTATTCCTTTACTGACTCAATCACTTTTTTCTTGATCTCCACAGTCGGTCGATCCCAACAACCTTACCCCAATGCATCCCTTAAAACCCAACTGACTAATCACATCCATGCCCACCTGTCACATGACCAAGACCATCTCAATATAATCTCGTTTATTCTCCTCTCATTTACCACTTTCTTCGCACCACACAACTTCTAATTCTATATAGCGTTCATTCCTCATTTTATCAATTTCTCACACCTAAACACGCCCTAAGATTGTCCATCTGAAACACATTGAACTTTAGATGTATACCTCTTATTCCAGACCAGTAGTAGGAAGGGGATATCATTAGCACAGGTGACAACATACCTTCTGTAAGACCGCAGCGCACTCAAGACTTAATCCTTTCAAATCCACCAACGATTAATTGGAGGACGCAGCCAACCTTCCTACCATTCAACAAAATTCACAACTTTCTCTACTACACTCTGCTCATCTGTTCCCTTTTCCATCCAACATATAATCCTAAATATTTAACTCAGACACTTGTTCCAGGCGCTCACCATCTAACATTAACTTCACACCGAGGACTGTCCTCACTCACAAACCATAACCTTATTCTTATCTGCGTTTCTTTCAAACCTCTCTTTTACACACCCTGCTATATCTCTCTATTCCACCAATCATTATTGTCTCTTCAGATTCACCAACAAAACTAAATCAATCCACACATAGTAATAGGTAGGGAACCCTCCCACTCTCTTCAATCTCCATCATTCTAACACCATCTGCCACCCCCACCACTAATCTCTTTCATAACCTCATCCATTTACAATTGAATACAATAATGCAGACATAACCACAGTCCGTGCCCCACTATGCTATTATATTAAATCAATACACTTTACGACACCATTTATTCTTTGCACGCCTCAGACTATCGTCATACATATTTTCGATTCCATTTAGAAAAGCCTATCACCAACACCGCAAATCACTAACACCTTAAATAAGAGTATTTTGCAATCCATCATACGCCTGTTTCAATCCATAAAACACCTAAATTCAAGTGTTATGCTCTTCTTATGTATTTATAACCAAATTAGATAATAATGTTAAGATTTGATTACAAATCAAATCAAATATTAGCATTATATACCTTGTTCATGGTCAATCAGGTCTTCAGTCACTCAGCGCACTCTTCAACTAAGATACCAGCATATACTCTTTCCCTACAGACACTCGATAAACTAATCCATAGAGTTCCTACAGTTCCCCTGTATCCCCTTACGCCTTATATAGGGTACTACTTACACGCCTTTGAACATTTCACAAGAATTCTTTCTTTACAGTTTACACCATACTTCAATCCAATCAATCACCATCTCGCCTCCGTTCTTGACTATTTCACCAGTAATTCTTTCATCTATATGCGCTGCAGATTTACCATTCTTTACCTTTTCTCACCCTACCCATTACCATCTCCTTGCTAATTGCCTCATCCCCATAATACCTATCTAATTCTGTGCACGCATCAAACCCCACCCAGGACGTTCACTATCACCTCTCATTACTGTATAAATTATACTAGATTTCATTTGCATGCAGTTCAAAGCACCATCCTATTCATTATTCTATAGCAAGATTCCCCTTATTCTCTATCTTAACCTTTCTGTCGCTTCCTTCCAGAAGAGCTCCTTTCGGTTGTAAGTCCGCCTCATTCAATTGCCCCTTCCAAACTGTTCTCTTAACCCTCGTTCATTTCTCCTACTGTATGCACCTTTTAGTATTTCTTTTTCCTCCTTATGCAATTCTAATATTTTTCTTGAAACTTGCATCTTGCTTTTTAGTACATTAAACACGCTTTCTTTTTCTTTTACACCGCTTGCATCTACCTCTTCATTCCACCACTCACTGTTAAGCATTCTTTATCTACTTGTAGCAAGCATCCACAACTCCTTCCTTGCACTGCTAACAACGCATTCCTTCATTTCCGTTTCGCCAGATTCTGTTTCAGTTTCAACTTGTTCACATTCAAGCTGATTTAAGCTACGCAGCGCTCTTTGTTAGGATACTGTATCCTTATTAAGCTTGTTCAGCTTTAACTTTTTGCTCAGCCTGCTTCATTGCGTGATGCCGCACTCGTGCCCTTCGCGTATCAAGTTCCTCTCCAATCCAATACGCCCCACTAAACTTAATTTTAACATAGAACATACATAATGATTTGAGTAACCCATTCGCTAAGACCACCGTCAACTGGATGTAACCATCTCGACACATACTTTCAAATCCCCTTCTGCCAAGCCAACACGAAAATCAAGTCATAGCTTTTAAACGTTCGATAGCCAACTTAATATTTATATGGATACTAGCTTGGTGTTTAGAATGAAGAGTATATTGACTTATACACAACAATACGTCTCTTCCTCGACCAGAAATCAATCCCTTCCTCACATTCGTCATTTTCTCCCGACATCCAAAACCACCTGTTATTCCATCTCTTTCTGATCACCTATCCAGACCATGTTAGGTACACCGCAGACACAATCAAGCTTCGAAGCTCCTACTCAACCCTCCAAAACACATCGAGTCAATTAATGCGTCCTGAAAATCATGATCTCGTTCAATCCTTCCCCAATGGACCATACGCGTCACAACCACATATACATACTGTGAGTCCTTTTCAGTAACTTAATTTAATGGCCATTTAAGAATTCTGAAGTGACCCAACGACACACAAGGTCAACAGTCATACGATCTGTACCAAAGTCACTTCATCATCAAAATTGCAGTCTCGCTCCTCTCGCCCTCTCCCCTCTCATTCTCCTTTCCACGACCAGACACACACACAATTGATCAATACGACGAGGTCACTCATTTTGCACCGCTTGCCTTTCATCTTTAATTTCATAAGCGAGCAATCAAATTGGCATTGTTCCTAAATACATGCTCAGTCACCTCTTCCCTCTTCATCCCAACATTTATTTCTCGAACATTCAATGTACCCATAACGATGTCTATGACAGATTTCGCGGCGAAAATTAGAAGACTCGTTTAGCGGCGATCACAACGATCTCCGAGATAAGTGGTAGCTGGGCACGTCATACCCAACTACTCACCCTCAGCACTTAGTCGCCTTCTAGCGACAAGCAGGACATTAACGTGCTGGGATTTTTTCTCCCCCGACACATTAGTATACATAGTAATGAGGGAGTCTGTAAGATGTTGTCTAGGAAAATAGGGTCGAGGGCGTTAAGTAAGTGTGTATATGGTTATGGTGGATAAATTGGTGGTCAGTAAAGATGTTGCCTGAAGGAGAGTGTGGAAGAAAAATGGAAGCGCAAAGAGAAGGCGAACGCATTAACAAATGGGAATGTATCTTCATGCCGCTTTTCAGTATGTGGTATTACTCTCCTCTCATAGTTGCGTATACTCTCCATTATTATATATATTTGATACTAAATATATATATATAGTACTAATTATAACACGAATATATAATTGTAATAGTTATAATGACTATAGATAGTAAATAGTATATATAAGTATCATTATATTATATAGGAACATCTGCTCACAGGAATCATCCGCAGTGCTGATGACGGATATCTCAAGAAATACCCTTAAGTATAGTTCACACTTGCTGTGGGATGGTGAATCTCGGCCGCCAGGCAGCTGTCCCGTCCTGTAAGTGCTGAAGCTGACGCACAGCCGACGATGGACTAAAAGTAAGAGCGCCGGAAGATATAGTTACCTGTGGGCTGAAATATATTCACCACCATCCAACAGGAAAATCTCCGACGGCACTCTACCCGTCCACACGCATCGGGCGTGAGCGTACAAATAGGCGCACCCGCGCGCACGAGTGAGAATACTTATATCAACTCGAGGAATAATATTGTATGAAAAACATTAGCCTAATGCAAACAAAAAAGAAGAAAAGCTTTGGCGGGTTTTTCGAAATTTGGTTTCTGTAAGCAGTTGGTTTAAATAATCAATAGCAAATAAAAATGTTTTCTAGATTGGTTTTTAAAATTAAGGCAAAAAATTGAAAGAAAACAAAAAGGGAAAAGAAAAAGACTTGCTCAAAAAGAAAAGCAGAAGTGGAACGGAGCTTAAGGAAATCGAGTAAGAAAAGGACTTTCTAAGTTTCGATGTGTGATAAATGTTTGTGTGTAGCTACTTTCTTAGAATCTGCGATTCCAAGCTAGATTTTTTAAACATGAATCCAACTATGAATCAAGTAAACAAAAGTGATGGTCGTTAAGGGCATGGTAAAGAAATGCATGGACATTTAGCTCCTTGCACATCTTCTGCTTGAGATGATACCGTAAGTGGGGAAAGTGAGAGCTGAGGTTCCAGTTTTGCACAAATCTTTAATTGGATTGTTTTAAAGAATTGTGGCATCAAAATCGTCACAATACTCAGAAAAAAATGAGAGTGAAAAAAGAACAGAAATAGCATTTTTCTGACGATGTGATTATTGTACATAAAAGTAAAACGCTACATACGGAATTACACATCAAAGATGCACATAGAACAAATATAAATATAAAATTTTGATTGGCCTACTTTGACCAGGTGAAGACAATGATATTCCCCTCAATTGGTGGAAAAAAACACTGGGAATGAGTTTTAATGAATTTGAACAAACTTAGCTGCGCTGGTTCGGCTCCACCGTACATAGTGCGAGAAGTGAAAGAATATTTAGGAACTGAGGAAATAGTTGATGAAAGCCACAGAAATAGCGGGTTAGTCTCCAGTGAACTAAATTAGGAGATTTGCTAATGTGCCTGTCAGTTTAACCTTGATGACGCTATATGCATAAAGAAATTTAGTTTAATATCTTTATTATTTAACTTTTTACAATTATTATTTTAATTTATTGTTTTAAATAGTGTTGGAATGGTTTGCTATTATAGGATAAGAAGTAGTTATTTAGTCTTTTGTGTTTTAATACCTGTTGTATATAACCCACTGGTAACATGAAATTCTTGGACTGGAGTTTCTTGCATGAAATTCGATTTATATGATGTGCTGATTCATAATAAATGTGAATTGTTTTGCAAAATCGACATCGCATTCATGTGAGATATATTGGTGGTATGTAACACAGATTTGTAAAGTTTTTTTGATATTGTGACAGAGCTTTTTGCAGAGAAGTATCTATCAGAACAGTATGTGGGAGTATACTGATAAGTATATAGGAGTAATAGATGAAAGTAGTATTGATATAATATATATAAGTTATATCATAATAAGTAGTATATATATTTCATGATATAGTATACTAATATATATTATATATACGATATATTCAATCACTACTTATATATATTATATATATATTCGACTTTTTAGATTATATAATTTTCATAATATAATTATATATAATTGATATATGAAGAAGGGAGAGAAACAAAT
>JABUQX010130300.1:0-25000 GCA_015478945.1 Trachelipus rathkii
CGAGTTTGCCAAGCTTGGAGTGCTAATCACACTTCGAGGAGAGTCTGTTTCTATTTCGTGGCTACCCTCAACGTATCGTTAGTGTAAGGCTACATTCGGCAATAATGAGATACAATCTCTCCAGTGTTAAATATTATTTTACTTATTATAACCAATAATGCTACATATAGAATATCATATTCAAAAATAATAAAAATCTCATAATAATAATAAATAATAATCAAATAATAATAATAATAATAAATAATGAATTATAATAAAATAGAACAATACATAAAATCTATGAAATAATAATTAAATAATTAAAACAAATAACATTATTATTATATTATTATCACTATCATTCATTTCTACACTTACTTCAGCTAGATATTACTGCTATTAAATTAAGTCGCAATCTTTCGATTGACTATTTATTATTATATTAATTATTATTATTATTATTTAAACATTGTATAGTACTTTCTGATGATGTTTTAACCTCATTAACTTTCGATCGCTCCACACATACACTATTGTTATTATGAGCACCAAAAATGATAACAGACTCTCCCGAGCTGTGATTCCACTCCAAGTCTCATAGAAACCAGTTGGCTACCTCATTTACATGGACAAGTATTCGAACCACATACAATAACCATCCACACCAGGCTGTCGAACTATTTGCCCCACCAATTCGAAATGACTGATAATAGCTAACACCAATATTTGCATATCCAAAATTACATAGGAGGTTCAACACACTTCTATCTAATCTCGCACGTCATCTTTCTCAATATCACAACGCAGTCCCATCGTTCAAAGTGTGAGTACGAAGCCCCAAATTGTGTCCTTTATTCGGACACGAGTGAGCTAATTATACGAGATCCGTGTATATCACCAACACTACGATGCTTAATAGAGATATTAAAATCAAAAAATGATTAGACATACAAATTATATTATTAGCTACATATATCGTGGGACATCTCCTATTCCAAGTATTATGATCAGCCTATTCATATGAGGAACCCTGATAGTATAAGTACGATATATAATAATTAATAGAATAATAATATACTAATAAAAAATATTAAAATAAAAATGATTATCAATATTATATTTAATAAAAGTATATATAGTATATATGATTGAAAATTATATATACAACTATTATATTAATTATACTATATGTACTATTAGTAATTAATTTTGTTACCTCTTGATAAATAAAAAATTTCTAATATAGACAGAACAATATAATAAACTATATCATAACTCAGCTATATATAATATAATATATACTATATATTATATTAATATTCTAACTATATTATAATATATATAATATATATATATCTATATATTAGTATATATATATAATATATATTATATAAATATATATCTTATATATATATATATATACATATATGATATTATTATAATAAGGAAATAGGGTTAAAATATGCTTTCATATATATATATATAATATATTTATATATATATATATATATAATATTATAATATTATATATTATTAGGTTAAATAATAAATTTATAGCACTAAGGAACCTTATATATTACCACATATTTTTTTCTGTAAACTAAATTTTTAAGATAGATTCATAATGTTTATTAATATCTCTATAATAGATATAATATCTATACATATATATATATATATATAATATATATATTAATATAATATTGTATATACTATGATTATATTACTTATGATTATATATCTATATATATATAATTAATATTATATATATATATATATATATAATATATATTATATAATATAGTTATATATAATTATATTATATATATACTATATATATATATTAATAAATATATATATATATATATATATATTAAAAATATTAATTATAAGTACTTCAGAGTTCTTCGAGAGGTAGTATATTATATTACCATGAAGTATAGTGACGCGGGATACTATACTTAGGTATATAGAATTATTTCATAATTGGTCTCTATATCCTAAAACTCTCCACCTATATATGGATATCCATACTTTATTTAGGAAATATATATATTTATTATTATTTGTATAAAATATATCAAATATAATCGCCGTCGAGAGCACCACAATCAAATCATATATAAGTAATTCAGTCGGTCTCCAAAGATTACTAGCATGAGAGACACTTTTTTATACCCGATATTTAAACCAAGAATTATAAAAAATTCTTACAATGTGTTTTTTTAGCTTTTTTTAGGTATTAATTTTCTTATGTATTAGATTTGTTAGTTTCCCTGTATTTCAAAAGACAACTTACATTTTAGCAAGTTCAATTTGAGAAAATTAGTTCCAGTTTTCTATACAAAAGAACCGTAGGAGAATGAGAGTATAAATATAAGTAGTATGATATATAATATAATAACCACAAATCTATATTGAGAGGCTGATATAGTATCGTAACACTAGTTACTGATTTATAAATTATCGTACTATTTTATAACCGTAATAATTTCATTTAAATTATTATTAATTTTTATCATTAATAATATTAAAATTATATTACTCATATATATAAATAATTTCTCTATATATAACATAAGTATATATAAAATATATTATTAATATCAATGGATAAAAATAAAAATATAATGAAATATAATAAAGGTGAAGTTAACTCAGATATATTCAATACCTACTCCGCAACAATTGGAGAAGGGATTAGCCAGTATGTGTATGAAAGTGATACACACATATCCACATTCTCAATATTTTGAACGAGTGTATGATGATTTAAATTCGTATTTTTACTAATAATATATATAATAAACATTAATTATTTGCAGCTATTTACTAAGATCCATATTAATAAATTTTCCCAAATCAATTATATATTAGGCATAATAAGTAACTTTTTAATATATATTCATTCTGACTTTATATACAAGAAGTCCGTAATTATAAATAATGTACATTTAATAATTAAACTAAAAAAAAAAAACAAGTTGAAAGACGGCATGATGAACACTAAAGACAAATATTTCGTAATCGACATAAACAGTAGCTGAGAGACTTTGAGAGGTAGAATTTCTTGCCAACCGAGCCACTATGTGCCTGAATGAGGGACACAAAAGTTCTCACTGATACTCTTCTACTCCACCTTAGATTTAACACGTTTTGCAGGTTCCACCTAACAATCTGGCGATTCGTTCGATAAATACGACGCAACTTGAGAGAATGCACCTTAATAAGCATGAGCACTCATGCGAATAAGGTTAAGAGTCTTTTCTCAATCCTATCAATTCTAGTTAATTTTTCATTTTTCTTTATCCTCTTCAGAACTTCATCCGTAGATTTCTCTTCGATTACAATCTGCTTAAAAATAAACATTCTCCTCATACATTTCATTTTTCATCAACTGAACATGACAATTTTAATTTCAAGAAATGGTTTTCTATATAACTTTAATAAAAGTATTTTGTTTAAGATCTTCAATGTCCCTTCTCAATCTATTTTAGCTTACAATATAGATACACGCAAAGAAAATCTATTAATATCATCTGTTTGCCCGACACAGTTTAAAGAGCTACACACCTATCTAGATTTCTACGTATTTACAGGATGTATTGTCCCTTCACACGGTTATTAGGTTGAGAAGTAACATACAAAATAGGATCATTATCATATAAAAAATCTATTAACTCCACCTCACTAAATCCAAAAAAATTAAAATAGTGATATCTCTCTGACTATCTTTATTATTTTCGGAGACAGTTATGTGTACAAATTAATTGCCTTATTTAATTAATTAGTATTTAATTCGGAAAGCTTATTTATAAAAGACTTCAAATTTACTTTATATTTCATACCTTATTCATGATCTTGATTGTAATTTGCCGTTCCAAAATTTCGGTGTGGGCTGAAGTCACCTGTAGTCCCCCCATTGCATATGCTAATGTATTGTATACACTATACAGCAATAAACAATATATCAGCAACTGCTTGAATTCTGTGGAAAATATTGTCTCGAAAACAAATTACTTTTTAGTCCATAAGGAATGTGAAAAAATTTTGATCTTTAGTTTTAGCAACCCTATAATTAGAATTTAGGCTACCTGCACAATCCGACAACTTTCCTACCTAATCATTTTTCGTGAAGTACTCACTCAAATAATTACTCACACATGAAATGATTTAGCAAGCAGTGCTATTAGTTATGATAATTTGACATTCACTGTGAAAGTTGCAATTATAATATTTCGCAAGCATAGTAAAAGTTTCGCTGTATGGTTGGATGTATCAATTAACACTGAAATAAATGTAGTCCTTCCCCCATATCCAAACTCAACACATTGGAATCATTAGATTCAAACATATTGAAAATAATGGCCTCAGTTTTAGAATTTGACTTTCTAATTTTTAGCCCTAATTCTGCAGGTGTAATTTTATATTGAATTGTAAATTGTATCGAATGAAGAGCACAATCAGTTACAGCTAATCTATTTTCCTTATCATTAATTATCAAACAATTGTCTTATTTTAAATTACACAGAATACCTAAGAGTATAGTATTTAATTATATGCTGCTGAAGAAAATGCTCTTTTATATATTTTAAGTTATTTAGATAGAGTAATACTCTATTTTAGTGCTTAATCATCGATCGTTTACACCCAAGACTGATCTTAAAACTTGTCCACTAATGTACTTCTAAAAAAGTATGCATTGCTGAAGCCTGTAATCCTTTACGCCAAGTATCGGATCATTCGGTGTTTCGTGATAAATGGAATGTTTTTTTTTTAGCGTAGGCTCTAAAAAGATCACTTCCGATTCTTTGGTCACACTATTTATTATATTAATTTACTTTCTCATTTAGCTCAAACTGAAGAAATTCGCAGAAAATTTAATAGCATGTCATAAGAAAAAGAAAACTAATATACATTTCTACATCACAATCAATATGGCACAATACCATCTCCCCTAGACTCACAATAATTCTGTATCCCTCCTCCTTACAATCACCGACTACCTTAGTACATATACTCAATCTATATACTGACTAGCTATACCATATCAAACTCCCTCTACCCATTCTTATTTTATATCACATATACGTTACCTTCCCACATTTTAATACTCACTCACCAAAAATAGATATATATATCCTAATCATATGAAGAGAGCTCGCAAATCTATAAATCACGTAATAATAAAATAAGCTAATGACTATTAGTACAAGCAATTACTAACTTATTAGCATCCTAGAATCACATCGAAACTGCCATAAATTAATTATAAATACATATATATATATATATATATATTATAATAAATATACTTATAAATATATATTGTATAATATCTATAAATTTGGAAAATTAAAATTTGAAGAGGAAAATAGTATCTGATATCAAATGCATAGTAACAGAATAATACTACACAAGAACAGAGGCGATCAGGAAGAACGAAGAAGAACATGACAGAACGATATAAAGAACTATTAAAGATAGAGCTAAAGTGAGATATGAAGATAAAGACCTAAGAATTAGAACGATATAAGAATGAGATTATATGACATAAATCTAAAATTCTGAGAAAATAACATTAATAATGAATGAATTTAGGGCAAGCAATCCATGTCTACAAATTAGACTATATATGTCGAAGAGTGTCGGCATTTGGTCTGACAATAATATTAAATTATTCTATAAAATGAAACGAAGGCTATTGTAAATCTAGACTTATTATAGATATATAAAAGAATATATCATAAGAACATTTATATAAGAGAATACGCGAATAAAAATTCTAATGAGAGTAATATATATTTCAATAAGACTCTTACAACATAACTGTGAAATACACACGAATGCATATTAAATATATGTAAATATAAAGAAAACCATCTATAACATTCAATATATGCCTGTTAGTAGGACTTCAAATCTCTGTGCTTTGAGAGTAACCTTTTAGAAAAATTTTTTTTCTAGATAGAGAACATTAAGCAGTTATTTACTGATTACACCGCAGTAAACTGTTGGATCAAGAAAAAATATTCTATAAAATATACTCGAGTGGCTACCGGCGTTTGAGATTCAGCAGCTTATATTATATCTCTTTATTAAAACTGCATTTTCAGGAACCTGATAATTATAAAAAATACTTTGTAAGTGGTTTAGTATTTTTGAGAAACTGAATTTATTAAAAATGAATTGGTTTGGAAACCTTTTGGCAAAATCGAACAAATTCAACACATCATCGAGGCAATGCCCAGAAAAACAAAAACGCAACACATAAAAAAAAAAAAGAAAAAAAAAAAAAAATATATAACACTAACCAGTGATAATAAATCCTTCAAACAACCACCAATACACAATGTGAAAGTAATTGATAATTAATATCAAAAATAAAACACTATCCAATAAGTAATAATTAAAATATACACACATATAACGAGGAAGGAGGAAAACCAAGAGAAGTAGAAACCAATATATTTGGAATAAAATTTCTAAAGCCAATTTGCAAAAATGGCAAAAGTTCAGAATTTTAACTAAAACACTGATGTGCGAGCCACCATACCATCTAAAGGCCCTTATCATCTTAGTGAGTATTACCATTCTAAGTATCCTATTCTCCTTTAAATAAATGAATACATGATTTGGTGATTAATAAATTGAAATTTGTAGAAGTATTTGAAAATATTAATCATGAGCATGTTTACTATTTAATAAATTGTGGTGAATTTAGCATTCAGTTTACCTAGTAGTGTGTTAATTTCGACCAGTTGTTTGGAATAGATTGGTGTCGATTGGTTTTCGACTATCTTACATTTTAGGTCCATTCTTTTACGTTCAAAAGGAAAACATTCGGATGTAGAGATGAAGCAGATCATGGTGCTATACAATATTTATTATACGGAACGTTTACTCCATTGTGGTACTTCCATACAACGGTAGGTTTTGGCTAAAACTCTCAGATAATTAATATATTTTTTATGATTAATAAGTTTGTGCTTTCCAGAATAGCTACAAATTGTACATTAAAAAAATACATTTTAGTTGTTATACTGATATTCAGAAATATTCTCAAATTGGCAGTTGAATTATATCAATAGTTTTTAAGTCGGAAAACAATTACCCCTTTCTATTCAGGCCTGAATTATAGAGTGTTTTCTCAGTCCGGCTTAGGGGCTCCCTTATTGTCTTTTTATTTTCAACATCTTGCAAATTATATTTTTATTATCTTTTCGAGTCTTTCGAAAATTTAGTGGTTTTTACAGGTAACCCATTTTTTTTGTAATGTTTCTTGGTCAATGTAAATAGTGAATCTTATATTCTGCGGAGAACAAGAAAGGTTTTCTAAGTGGGTAGTTCGGTTGGAGGTTGGCTCAATGTTAAAATACAAAAGATACAGAAAATCTTATGAAATTAGAGAACTTGAGTAAATTTGGTTGCTTGATCAATTGGGTATGAAACCATAAATTCCTGTTCGGTTGTTCGCCCAAATTTTTGGTGTCCACCAAAAATAAAATACGCTTGGCTTTGGCGTGTTCTAATAAGCGATACACAAAAGTGGCAGCCGTAAAAGCATTGTAAAGGAAGCAAGATACATAACGAAATAATAAGGAATGTGACCGAGAATATGGATCTCAGGCGGAGGCAAGTCAACGAAGATGAGCAGAGAAGGAGAAAAAAAATTAGGTGAATTAATAAGACATAATGCCCTAGCGGAAAAATGCTTCAAGCCGGCAAGGTGCCTCAACGCCATGCCCTGATTCAATTTGTTGATTGACATAAGTGCCATACTGGTCAAAACCTAATAGTGCGTCATCTCCCGAGGAGGGTGAGATAACGGATTGAAAGAGTAATTGAATTCATAGGAGAGTAAACGTTGAACGTACGACAATTCCTTTCTAAGTCCATTTTCAAGGTGAATTTCTTTTAAATACCCCAGCGTACTCGTGGTCTTTTTTTTTCCAATATAACATGTACTGTTGCAACATTTATATTAGTGCTAATATTGGTTTCATCGTGAGTTATAATGTGTCGTCGCTTTTCCTCCTGAATTCATTCCAGAATTTGTATCAGGTTAAGTATTTACAAATTCTTTGTTTAAATATCTTTTCAATGTCTAAAAGAGGTAAAAAATTAAAGAATATTATAAGATATTTTAAATCATTTAGTAAAAATTTATTAGTAAAAGTGCAGCAATATAAGAACCACAGTAAAAATATTAACCTAAGTATTTGGTCTTTCTTATATTCATGGGCCTTATATGGCGGGCGGTATTAGATTATGGCAGAGATAGCAGATGCTTGTGTCTGTTGTTATGGACAATGTAACCACAATAAATTCTCCTCCCAGGCAGGAGTCCGGCGTGACTATCCCGTTAAAATCGCCGGCAAACAAATACCAAAACCCCTTATATTTAAAAACGAAGAATATGAGCTGTTGAATTTAGCAAAATTTTTGGAAAAAATTTGGACTACAATCAATTAGTTCGATAATATTAGAAAAGGAACTATTAAGGGTGTGTATGCTAGGTTGTTTGGTCCACATATATAGTCTTCTCTGATTTTTGGTGCTCGGATGTTTAAGTAAAAATATTTTTTTCTCTTTTGGGTGGGGTTATTTTAAGGGCAACTGGCATTTGTTTTTATTTACGGATATAGAAACTATTTGCTATGATTAATCATAAGAGTAATTTGAATTATTTTTGAAAATTGCTTATATACTAAGCAGAAATTGTATATTTTTGGTTGTCCTTCAATGAGATGTGAACAGAAATTGGGATTGGTAATACATTTATTAATGTGTCGGGGAATAGGGTGGAGATGTTAGTTAAATTATTTTTTTGTGTCCAACTAAAAAAAAAATTAACTAAGTGTTTTACCACAAATGTGGACTCACTCACAATAAAATCGTATAGCGCTCCTATTAGTCGTGCTTGGTGAAATCAAATTTTGTAATGGACAAAATATTGTTACAAGGATTAATGTCGTTGTGGTCAAGGGATTCAGATAAAATTGTAGTATTCCTTCTATAACCACACCCAACTTTAATCACGCTACCCTCTAGTTCTGCTCGTCATTTAATCCACATTTTATTCTGACAGGTTTATAGAGGCACCCTGGGGTAAAAAACGAACTAGGAACCTTACAACCGCTATATTAAGTTTATGTTAGTTAAGAATTTAATAAAAGAACCACAAAAGTTGAGTGTAATTATGCTTGAAAAATCGGTGAATTGGGGAGAGAAAAACAATAGATTGTCGTCAACTAACCCCAATGGACCCAAGTTTCTTTATGAGAGCAACAAACCCAACAAATCGCCGCACGGTAAGACATTAGTGCCCGCTCAGTTGACAGCAATTGTGTGTGTATATAATATATATTACTCTAGAATAGGCGCCATCAGCTCACCTCAATTGCAGCAACGAGGGACGACGCTCTCTTGATATCGAATAGTCACTATTAATGAATGGTTGATGTTATTTATTTATAAGGATATAAAAATAACTTGAATCTGAGAGTTTACTAGATGGAAGTATTATATTTATTAAGTTTAATATAAACCATTAAATGTTAAATTGATTATAAAGTTAATTAATAATTAGCATGTAGATTTATCATCGGGTCCTCTATTTTAATTCTTATGATTATATATATTTTGAGGATGGTTGCGGGTCTTTTGAATTAAAAATATAGAGGCGGGGGTTTTATCAGATTAGCTCAATAACAAGGTAGTATTATGCCTGTAATTATTAAATCTTACTTATCTATTGGGAAGGTAGTTCGAAGTATACAATGGGTCCTAGGTACCTACTAATATACTAGTTCATAAAGCTTCGTCTCACAATCTTATGGACGGCATTCTCACCTTCAACACTTTTCGCATTTATACGGATGTCTGTGAGGTTACAACTCCAACAGGTTTTGTTGAGCCCATATGTAATTAGCCCACAACGGCGAAATCTGAAAGAGGTCTAGGGGTTCAGATGGTTTCCTCGGCGACGAGATAACCTCCACCCGATCCGAACCCAAAGAAGTGAGGATAGTTTACGTCTCCACAGCAGGCTCTATTATTAAAAGAAAACGACAGCTAATGAATAAAACGGTAAACAAATAGAAGGAAGGTGGCTATGTTACGTTGTTATAAATTTAATGATTGATAGGGGGAGTCGTAGCAAGGAGAAAAAAAAAAAGGAAACAAAATAAAATAAAACAAATATAAAAACCACGATGACCTCAATATCTCTTCTAAAACTACCCAACTAGCATACTCAGCGAAAAAAGGAATACTTTTTCTGATCTGAAATCCTTGGTAAAATTTTTAGTAAGAACATGTAATTAAAATGAATTAACCGCCACCCCTACGCAGGGTGAGAATACCCAAGCGCACCCGCGTCGAGATGGCCAGAGCTTCCACAGGTTTGTCTGGCCTTCCGATCCCTTACTGGCGAACTGAGCCGAAGGTAGGACTATTGTCACCCCCCTCAGGGGCAGGGTCTCTCCGGAGACCCTACCCGCTCTTTGGTATTCTGGGTGTCGCCCGGGGTTCCCCCCGCCCTCCCCTACGGGGCTATCGGGAATCATCGTCCCCCCTCGTCTTGTTCCCCCCGGTCGCGTCCTCGAGCCCCCTACATTGCCTGTAATACTTTCAAATAAATATATACATAATTATCCGCGCCCCTAGAACATGGTAAAAAAAATAAAAAAAAAAAAAAAAAAAAAAATAAAATAAAAATTTTCATTTTCGACCTATGAAGCTCTATTTATGTATAATAGATGCTACCTGTGAAAATTTTTTCTTTGATCCCGACCTACCGTTCCGTGTTGGCGTTAAGTAACTTTGTCCATATAATATATAGTACCTATATAATAACTATATCCTAATAATAAAATATATATATATATATATATATAATATATATATACCCTAATATATTACTCTATATAATATATATATTACATATAATATTATATCATATATTCATATTTAAATTTTTTTGTTCTAATAACCATTCCTATTTATACCTACCATACCTAATTTTAATCTTATATATTTCTCCCTCAACGAACGGTTGTTGCAAGTTTTCTTGATAACTGTTAGAATATTGCATATTTATTATCAGTCTAGCCAACTCCGAGGTCTTATAGAGTATGCGATATTTTTTTACAGTATTATTATACAAAATTTAACTTAAAATTATAAGGTTCTTTGAAACATAAGGAACAATATTTGATGCACAGTCTACAGGTAGAAGCCCACATGGCCTACCTCGAGACTGAGCACTATTGAGGTGTTTTGTCCTATTTTAGCGTCTTAAATCCATTATAGTGTATTTAATATTATTCAAACATTTGAGGTATGAATGAAGTTTAGATAGAACTGCAATCTCATTGCCCTAAACCGTCCATACACGTGATCTTCTCCTAAAAAAAAAATAATAAAGCTCTAAACTTAGCCATAAGTCAGGCACTATTTGGTCAATTTCACTCAAAATTTGTTTGTTTGTCTTTTTTTTTGTCTGGTCTTCTAAACCTCCTCGATCGCCTTACGGTACTCCTCAAAGCTCAATACCTTAGCTGCCATCCAACCATCAGCCGGAATATTCTCATTTTTTGTTAGGCGGAAAGAGACAACTTTAAAAAATTCAACTTTTCAACGTATTCCCAAAGGCCAAAATCACTTTCAACTTCATAATTTTAGTTTTCTTTGGTCTATCTATGAGACCATTTAAAAATTCAAGATCAAATAATTTGGCCCTTCGGTGGTAGGCCTAATCTTTATCATTATTTATCTTCTTCAGTTTCACCTTGTCTGGGATTCCTCATCATTCTAATACGCCAAATTTCATCAGCGCACAAAAGTGTCCTGCCCGGAGAGAATTGCATTGCAAATGGTAGCATGGCATGGAAGACTACTTAATATTGTCCTTTATCTTTTATACAAGTAGTATTTATCTTAGTCAGATAGAAAGTAGGGCATAATAAGATTAATAATAAAAGATAAAAAAAGATGCGACGTTCTAAATGTAAACAGGAATTCTTGTAGATCCGGCAACTAAGATGTCCTTGTTAAAAGATTATTACACAAAAGGATACAAATATTATCACAACATAATTTAATCGATAATGAAATTGACGAATCCCTCATCCTCACCACCTGATCTGGTGTTCCCTCTCCTCGTCCATCCCTCCCCCTGGCGTGGAAGCGGCGGGAAACTGTCCGATGTGACTTGTTGCTTTCCTTCTCCCCCCTGTCCCTCGGGGCTAGAGCTTACCAATACCTCTGGAGGATCCTACTCCGCGAACGCAACCATCCGGTTTCACCACGTGAAGGTGTCGCTCATCGTAACCTATAATCATAATAATATAATATATAATATATTATAAACATATATATATAATATATATATATATATATATATTAATATATTCTAATGTAGTTATCCTTACGTGTGGCCGGCCCTTTACTTTTATGCTTGTAGTACTTCCTGGACCAGCATTATATTATTGGAATCTTATGCGCCTAGAGGCACGATCTTCTGAAGATAAGCTTCTAGAGACACGTTTTCTGAAGGTTAATGTAAGAAGATGCACGTTCACCGACAGAGGCGTGTAAACTCCTACCTTGGTTATTTAATCTCAAGGCACTCTTAGGCTCAGTAATAAACCTCTCAATCTTGCGCCGGTCCAACGTTTTTCTATTAAGTGCTGCTAGGATCAAAAGAGTTTCTGGGCGCAGAAGAACGACAGAAAAATGCTGTCGGTTTCTATCCTGCCATCACTCTGCCTCCCGTCTGCCTTCTCCCTCATCTCGCTCCTTCCTAATCTTCATCCGCCCAAGAGTTCCTACGCCCTCGTCTCCATAATTCGTTCCCTTTCAAAAACTGACAGGGCGCCTCACATGTCCCTACCGGGAGATCCCTCAACATAAATAATATATATAATATAACCTTATTAATATATATATACTATATTATATAAACTACTAAATATACTATATATAATATAAATATATATACTCACTATAATATAATAATATATATATTAATTTATTATAACCATTAATAACTATATATATATATAATACTATATCTAATTATAGTATATATAATATGATATAGTAATTAAATATATAATATATATATTATAATGTATCATATATAATAATATAATATAATTATATCATAATATATAATAATTATCCATATATATATACTAATAATATTATATTATATAGTACTATATATAATAACTCTATATATATATATATAATATAATATATACTATAGTATATATATAATATATATCTGAGAAGTAGTATATACTTTTTCAAAAATAATAAAGCGTAGAGTATGTTTAGACTATATAGAATGAAGATATTAATACATAGGCCTAGTAAATAATTATAATGTCATTATTATGAAAATTAAATTAGTGAATTAAAAATTAAAAAAGGGAGATTAAAATAAGATTTAAAACAGAAAAGGTCCAAATAAAATATTACATTATTGCACTATCATTTATCTCCACAATTATGTGATTGAATTCATTAGTTCTTCATTTTATGAGCTATTATGAATTTTGTATGGTATTTGGAGGCTAATGTATATAGAAAATAGATTACAGTTGCTTACTCTAAAATAACGTTATAACAATAATATTCTCATAAAAAATTTAATGAGAGTTCCTATAAATATTTATTGCAGTAAATCATACTAAATTTAAAGTGAATCTATCATTCAACTACATATAAATTATAGCTATTAAAAAATAAAACTTTAAAGGGAAACACAAATGATTGCTCAATTATATATTACTATGACAATATATTACTATGAAATATTACTATGAATAATTAAATAATTTATAAACTCCAAATTATATAACATATAGATTCTTCATCTAAGATTTGTACTTTATAGATATATAGATTTTTAAGAAATGAATAATTGTCTCATATGACATTGATTGTAAAATTTATTAAAAAAATATAAGATCCTAAATTTAAATACACCAGTATCTTGAACCCTACATCAGTAGTTAACACTCAAAAACTGGACAAAATTGATGATTTCATTAAAATGATGTCGACAAGGTAAGTAAAATAAATAATGAATTATTTACAACCTTGAAGTTTAATACATAAATATAAACCTATTAAATATCATTGAGAGAGGCTAGACTATGGATTAAGTAGTTACTTAGTCATCATCATATAATAGTTTGATTTATATCTCAACATTACCTAATGTTGGTAGAAGCGAATAACTTACGCAAGTTGAATCACTATCACCCTGATTTTTAAAAAATATCAAATAATATATATTTTCTAAACATCTTAATTGATGAATGCTTCATTCAAAAAAATATCATAATTGATTTATCATAATTATATAACCTACTATATATTATTACAATATATATTATTAATAAACGTATCCTAAAATATGCATTAAAATTTATAGTCAAAAATATACAATCCTCAATGATTCCCTTACTACCTACCCCATAATAAAAAAATATCCGGCTGCGAAGTTCTTATGAAACTATTGATATCTTCTTGCTCAGGTCGATAGCGGCCCACTATAACACTCAAAAATTTTTAACAATTATTAAGAAAATTAGATGACAATCAACAGGAACGAGTGAGTGCCTTAAAATAGTATAATGAGGCTGACTCGCAATTTCTGCCTTGCAGAATTATCACAAAAACTCATACTAATTAAGTTAAAGGGGTTAGGGAATCGAAGAGCTCGTCTCATATTATTTCCTTGGATATTCCACTTCTTAAAATCACAAAAGGTCTATTCAAAAATCTATGTAAAGTTTTGGTTCATCCTACCCAGGTCATAGGAAGAGTGACAATGACACCAAAACACGCTTGACAAAGATGCTGTTATAATAGTCGATAAACGCTCATCTGAATTCTTAAGGAACTTAACAAGATGACATTAGGAATATAAATTCTATCTGTCCACCAAATTGTTCCAAAACGTACTCCAAAACATGAACTGACCGCTCAGATCAGTGTCCTGGACTTGAGTCAGGACAACTTTTGTTACTCTCGAGTTGCCGAGGGTCAAAGTTATACTACCATAACGACGCCCTACGCCAGCAACTATTATTTTTTGCTTTCCCTTCTTTTTGTTACACCCTATAGCTCCAAAAGGACATACATATGAGTTCCGACCACCTCCACGAAACAGAGATAATGTATAGAATATCGGTGAGTGTATAAAACCCACAACCATGTCGAGGAACCTGCCGCGGGAAGTATAGTATGCTCGGATAAATTTAGTGTCATGTTATCTATGCATGTGTCACTAATAAACTCCACAGAGACTTGGTGAAAACCTTAAACTGCGGTATAACCTTGCTAGGCTTTCGCGATCCTAGGTTTAGTGCAGGACACTGGTTGTCTGGCACTCAGAAGGAGTCCAGCCCTTTCTAAAAAGAGTGCATTGAGACAAACGCAATATACATGTTCCATAAATCACAAAAAAAAAAAGCTACCTCCATGTACGACTCAACAAGGTTGTAAATTTAGTGTCAATATGTTTATGCATCTCTTTTTACGCAGAGGTTGAAATGAGGAGACTGTTCTTGAGGTTATATATTGGACCAGTCTTGTATTCCCATTTCCACCTCTCACTTGATGTCCACCTTTTGACGGTTGGAATACAACGTGTACCCCCGATCTTCAATTAGAGTAAATGAGATGACTAGTTCGTAGATCAGGGCTGTCTCACTTACGTAATAGTTTGTACAAAAAAACCACCACCCATCATAATTTTATAAATTGGTCTGTCTTCGTCTGCTATAAGGTCCTAATAACTTCCCGTCTGTCATCTTTTCGATCCTGCATTGCCCGTTATCATTTGGACATTGATCCGTTTAAAATGATAGAGTATATTCCCCCAACTAGAATGATTTAGACATCGTTATGGCTCAGTGGACTGCTTCTTGTAGTTTAAGAGAATCGGTTCTATTTAATGCTCCCATTTGGAAAATTGATAATTTAATAATAAATATCAATAAGAGTTAACTCCACCATCAGCTGTTCAATAAGGAATATAATCATATTCCAACAATCTTAATAAATCAAAATCAATTATGCAGGTTACAATTCCATACTTTGGTTAATGAGGAGTCTTAAATCTGCTGATACATTATTCCTGTAGTTTAATCCTTTAAGCACAACTAAGTAATATAAATATACTGTAGCTATAACAAAGGATTAGAAAACGATGTTCTACCAGCAACTGCTGATAAACGAGTATAATACATAATAAAGTGAAGAGGTGAGTTACTAGATGAGGTTCGAAAAATTTAATATGTAAGTAGTATTTAGCTTTAAAAAAGACGGAAAAATATCATATAGAGCTACCATCGGATTGAAGAAAACCTTCCTTGTTGCCATCAAACTATAACATTGCTCTTGCTGTACTTAATAGAGTTCATAATGAAAAATTTTAGAAAAGAAAGATTTAGTATGAAGCCTGTGGATGTAAATGTCTTCAGCAACATGTTAGCAAGATGGTTTATTGAAATATGAGTTCTAAGTACACCCTCTGATGTATATCAAAGTATGATTTTGGTGCCTCCACCGATCGCTATTTTACCAAATAACTGATGCAACCAAATAATCAACAAAAGGTCAGGTCCCTTGCTGTGCTCTATTTAATCTGTTCTCCTAAATACTAACTCTTTACCATCTCTAATGAGCGCAGGCCTTATATATCTGGATCCTCCCGAGTTTACTTAGAAGTATGTCTTGCTACGCTTATTTTCTGACTGTACACTTTTATTGCCGGGTTACAGATCAAATCAGTTTTTGTATGGAGCTCAGCAGACGACTTAATCAAGCTTCCTCTTTCCAGATTAGGTTTAAAATCTAATTTCGGAAGACCAGTCCAAAATCGTTTTGCTTTTTTGGAAAAAAGTAATGGTCAGTTATAAGGGCGTTATCGGAATTAACTTGCAAGTCCATTGGTTTCTTTGGTTTCACATCACACTCATCACCTAATTATGATCACTTCATTAAGCTCCATCTCAGTCTATGACGGATGATGCTCGTGGTACTCAGAATTCTAAAATTTGAAATAACTTTTTTTTGTTGCCTATACTCTTTAATAGTTGGTGGCGAATGATCTACAACATTCTAAAAAAAGAAATTTATCATGAAATGCCAACAAAAGAATGAGAAGATGGTGTTTCCATCTTGAGAGAGTGGAAGACTCTAATCCGATCAACCGAATCAAGTTAAGAGCTGTTAGGAAGAATCCAGGGTAAAATAGTTTCAACATCAGGATATTCAGAAGATATAAAGGCTTCCTTATCGGATATCTTTTTTAAGTTCCTTTACAGTATAATTTTAAAACTATAGTCAAAAATTTTTCCGAGTCTAAGAAGATCCTTGGATTGCACAATACCAAAAAGAATTTGCTTGTTATCTAACTCCTGGGTCTGTCACGGTTTATTGATTCCTTATCACCGTGGACGATATACTGTTTATTACGCTGTAAACTGTGTAGAGAGGTCGTTGATTAATTAGCAATATGCGAATTTGTCTCAATCTGGGCATGAAAAAGGTCCTCGCCGATACCTGTTTTGGATGCCGGTCTTGCTTCTAACGTTCAGCTTATTTAATTATAGAAGTGTACATAGATAGTTCGCAAATTTGAAAGGTGTGCTGCTCATCACCTTTCCCTCAAGACCTCTATTATCTCGTTTCTTTGTGGACAGCCTTCAACGTCTTCGTTTATGGGTCTTGTGCAGTTTATTGATGTAATAGAGTCCTGGTGCCAAGGTCTAGTTTTAATATTTTCACAAAGGCCAAGTGAGCCCCCTCAAATCTCAGGCGCTTTATTGCTCGCGCTTTGTGGAGCTTCGTTTGGTCTGTGTTCTTATTTTTTCAATGTACTAATTCTCAATTTTGATCAGAATTATGCGCGTATATAGACACTGCTTTCAAACCATGAATCCTAGAAAAGTTCTTTGTGTAGATGCTCATCATTTGTCCTTTTCAAATCGGCTCTGTTCTGAAAGCAAAAAAATATAAAAAATCAATTCTGTTTTAGCTAACAATAATAATAATAAATCGGGCCATTATCACTAAACTCAAATAGATTGGGTTTCCGTGTTGTACGATCAACTCATCCAACGCCTCAATCACATCCATAGCCCGGTAGCTGCGCCTTGGTTCGATACAAACAGGTTGTGCATCTTCAACTTTTTTCTTCACTTATCAAAATTAATTGACTATATATGGCTAATTGCGGACTTCTTCACTCAGTTTCACAATCTCTCGCTCCAACTCGCGCTGTTTACGTAAACTAAATGTTGTTATGCGAGGCCAAAGGAAATAGACTTTACAATGTCACACATCTGTGTTGTTTTCACTACTCTTGAACTCCCATCTTATGTAAACCCCTTTAAAGACCCTCCCATTACTGCAAGTGTGCACTAGGCTTTTTCATACAAGTAACTCTCTCAAGAAAGTATTCAAATTCATTTAGCACCAAGATGCTTAAAAAAAAAGGGCGCTCGGAAGAAGAATTGTGATTCACGGGAAAAAAGCCTGACACTGTACTGTGAATATAATTGCAGTGCGATTGTTAAATTATTCACGTGAGGGCGCCGTGTTCGATAATCCATAACGCATTGGCACACCATCCCGAAATATGAGGTGCGGTGCGTGGTGACAAAAAATAATTTTTGAGGTGCGTGATGGTGGTGTGCCTATTCATGCGTGCGTGCTGTGCGTGCCATAACAATAATTTCTATTCCTCCCTTTTTTTTCTTTTTCTCTTTTCTCTCTGGTTCCCCCTCGGTCCATGTAACGGCGTACAAGGTTGGGCTCGAGCGGGTTCAAGCAGCTATTGGTTTTTTCTATTCATAAGGAGAGAATATTATTTTCTCTCTAAATCTTTTCTAAATCTCCGGTGAAATTACTTCAAACATGCTCGGCCAATCATCAACATTAGTTATCCGCTTTATTCATTATCTGAGATGCAATGATGTATACAAAGGCCTGGTCATCACTGTATCCGAAAGGAGAATTCTGCCGAACAGACACTTTCGTATCTAATGATGATTGTGATAAATCGATAGACAACTCCAACACTTCTTCCTTTATCTGCTAGATCGCGGGAATGATCGTATTGCCGGTGCGCCAAAACTATACTACCGAGAGAGTAATGTCAAAGATTAAGAAAGACTTTCAAATTACTAGTATCGATCACACACTTGCGAGCTTGAATGTTATATATTATTATTCAAATCCCACTATATCATAATATCTAACAAATAATCAAAAGGAGGCAAATTGGCTTTTAGGATTTTACCTATAAGCCAGGCAGGGTCATGTATATGAAATCTATAGTTATTATGTAAAGCTATAGTAATAGTTATTGTATATATATAACATAAAATTCAAAATTTATACTATGAAGTACACATATTACGCCTTTTAAATAATTCCACCAAAAATGACGATCTATTTACATTTTTCCCTTACATCATTAGAGTTAATATTTGGTGCGTACTCACTTCTATATATGAAGCATATCACTTGGCGGCTGGACTTTACAAAGAGATAGCATCTTATTTATTATGGTAATAAATTAGTATTAATTGATTCTCTAAGGCACCACTTATATCTAAAGAATAAATCTAATAATGTTATTTATTGTATATATATTCTGTAATCACTGAATAAATACAAATAAACAATTCAAACGCAAAAGTTTCACAGGGCGATTCGCTCACCACAAATGTCAACACCTTTATCCAGAGAAATTGTCTCACACTACTTATTCAGTAATAACTAATATCTTTATTATTTATTAACTTATATTAATTTACAAAAGAAAAAATATATATTACTAAATATAATATAACTATAATTACAACAATAATTTTCACTCATAATATTAAAAAATACTAACCTATATGGCATAACCGTCCAAGTTCTTTATACGTTCAATATCAGTAATAATTGACACGTAATATTACATTTTTCAAAAAAAACCAAAGGTATGGAAATATAAAGCCTGTTAGAAGATCTTTATGATCGTCATATATTTGATTTCTCCTCATCGAGAACATATGTTGGTATCATATACATCAAAGAACATTACAAATATCCATAATCTAATTCCAGTTGGCGTGGGATAATTCAGTTTTTGGATAGAATTGATCCCGAACAGTTAAGGATTGTCTCTATAACTATTGGTAAAGCAACTCTAGCTAACTTTCTACAATCTAGTGTTAACGAATCACATTCAAATATGCTAATAACCTAAATTATATAGTTATATTCAATTAATGACCTTTAACCTTATTATAGTAGTATCATTATACTCAGTAGATTTAATGATTACTGTCGTGAAGATTTTAAATGTATTTGGAAGGGAATGTCTCTCTTTTTTGAACCAAACTTCTGCCTATCATTTGTGACAACCTAATTGGCAAATATTCGAAAATCTCAGTACTTCCAACTGAAGTTTCCACCAACTCCGAAATAGTGGCAAAAAATCCCAAACCCCTTACACGCCTCTCAAGGAGAAGAGTGTTTAGGAAGCGTTCAGGGAATTATGGTAGATCTTATCTATTAAATTTGCCTAGCTGCACCAGTACAAGTTAGCAAATCTCTATCTCAGTCCATAGTGGCATAAACTAAGAAGCATCTTAACAGGAAAATTAGTGTTGGAGATATCTGTTCTGACTACACTCTACAGCTCAACGAATACAAGCTAGACACCTTTGGCTTTTTGGGGTCCGCCAGTTCGGAAGTGTCATTGTGGTGATTAAAATAAGACTCAGGAGTGTTTATTAAAAGGGGAGATGGAAATACCTATCATTAATCTATTTGTCAATCTGTCTACGCAATCGTCATTGGAGATTGAGTCTAATTACAGTTCGCCCTCTGTCAAGAGAGTGAGAAACTGGTGAGATTGCACATAAAATAGCAGAAAGCAGTGATTCTGTCGCGACTTTCAATATGGTCTAAAACGAAACAATAGAAGTACATACAATTGATTCCCTCAGACTTCAAAATTCCAGTTATTACAAAGTTAATGAGTGATACTGCGTCTTTGTAGATTGACAATCCTGTCAACTCTCAAGGTATAAATGTACACATAATGCAAACATTCAAAATTTGACTAGTGAACCTCAAAACAATCACGTAATAAAATTCACAGCTTCAAATCCATTCCAAATAGAATATGACACGCCACTTATAAACAGCTGCTGTCAAGTGCCACACGACAAGTATGAAATGTACTCTCTCACGAGGAATTTTATCTTATTTGTTAAAAAATTTCTATCTTCTTTTAATTTTAATTGCAAAATGGTTTTCATTTGCAACCTTCAGATGGATGGCATATCACATCAAAACTATTATGGAAACTACTATCCCATATATAATCATTCGATTTTTGCTCTCATTTTAGTAATTTCCTTATTTTTAAGGATATAGGTATTTTATTTTAGGGATAACTAAATAACTATTAGCTATATTATCCCACAAATGTATCTTTTATTTTCATTAATGTAGCCAGAATTTGTATATCTTTTTGTCCATTCGGTAACAGTTCCATTTTCACTAGTCAAATTCACGGTAAAAAAAATACTAAGTTTGTACGTCCCATGGACCAACTTGTTGTAACCAGGACACGATATGAACAGACCAAAAAAATGTATCAGTGATGCAACATAAAGCCTATATTTCGTAGCTTGTTGAAATCAAAAAGAATATAGGTTGATGTTAATAAAAATGTAAAAAGAAGTTAGTTTAGATAAATTTGTATTTTCACGTTATTTCTCGAAACTTTATGAACCTAAGTAACTACACGCTCTATTTCCTTACCTCTTATCACCTTACAATTTAACCTAATAAGGTTTTAGTTAGTTATTAATTAATAATATCAAAGCAATTTGACTTTGAAGATATCTTCAAAAGGGATTAATTCAGACTTCTTCAGGACCTCTCAAGTCAGCAAATATTTCCAAAAACTCAAGGTAGACTTAACGAACCTTCCCAAATGTATCTATTATATATATTATAGTACTATATTATATACAATTATGTTCATTCAAAATACTATCTTAATCTATCGTATTAAAGTGATTTTTTGATCATATCAATATCTATTATTATCTATATAATATACGAAAATATTCTAATTATTCTAACTATAAAAATATACTTCAAAGAATAAAAAAAATCAATGCATATAAGTAAAAATAATTAGATATACACTAATATTTACTAATATATATATACTGTATTAGAAGTGATTTTGTCTTGAGAAGTATTTTTCGACCTTTTGCTGTCCATTTTTGAAACCATTTATATTTTACACGCTATGTAAACTTTAATATGCTGAAAATTTAAAACCATATTATTTTTATTTTTCAATTACGTGTTTTGCAATATGATTACCTTTTTGCTCGGAAAACAGTCGATAAGTAGATACATTGACGGTAGCGATTGGAACCTCAAAAGTTCGCAGATTCTAAAGCGGGGCATATCAGAAAATGCCTAAGATCAATCAATTATCCTATCTTTCTGACCTATCTTTGGTATTATATATTACTGTGATACTAAAGTTATGAATCAAACTTTCCCTTTTATAATATAGCTGTTAATGTAATGATACTATAGTATATATCATGTAGTGTAAATAATCTAACAACAATTTAATATAATATATATATATTATATGATATATTACTAATACATATAATATTATTATAATACATTTAAATATCATTTTATATATCTATAAAAAGCACTCGTTATTATATATATATATATAAGTAAGATCTATATATATATACCTATGTTATGTATTAGAACTTAAGACATTGAATATTTAAACTTTCTAAATGACTCCTTCATTTTTAAGAAAGTCGGAATTACTAAGATATAATTCAACACTTTAAAAGTTCACAGATGAGTCAACAAAGTCTTTAGTTTTAAGGCGAACAATGGAATAAAGGTAGCAAAAATGGTGAGTCAACCCATCACCTGTAAGGTCATCATCTGACAGATATATATATATAACTAATATAATATACAATAATAATATATATAAGTAGTTTATATATTATATTATCTATACTAATTATATAAATATATACCATATACCTTATCGTATACAAGTGCAGTGATCATTAATATCATCACACATGTTACCAGTTGTCACCCACTAGACTAACTCCCTCCGACTAGACATGTGCTTCTCCAGACATCAATCCGTTTCCCCGAAGAATTTTAAAGTGTCTCGATCATTTGGGAATGCAAGAGCCCTATTCAGGAAGGGGGTGTTACACGCCTCAGAAGTCAACCAACTCTAATATAAATTACGGGGCAAATCCCCGCCAGATGAGCCACAAGACGCAGGCTTTTCAAATGTGGGGGAAGATTAAAATATATTCTAGCACTGGAACACAGACAGCTGGAGAGAGTTCCACAAGAGATTGTGGCGGAAAGAAGGAAGCACCCGCAGCGAACTAGCCTGGGATGTTACCTCACTCTCAACACAAAAACTCATGTGCAGACACACGCACCACCTAGTCTATACGACAGGGCGAACGTATATGTGGAGGAAGCCGCGAGTGAGATAATCACTCCGCTCGAGCACCTAGCCAGCTGTCGACTAGGCGGTACCTATAGAAAAAGAGATATTTCGCCAAGTCACGTTGCAGATCTTGCGCCGGCAAAGAGCGGGCTCACGGGAACTGGAAAGTACAGAACAGTATAAGCCTTTTGGCCTTTGATTCCCGACCTCTATCCAAAAGCGGGTGAAACCAGATGCCTTGCGCTACGCCAGTATAATGAGAGCAGTACTATCATCATATCAAGGGCGGTGAAGGCCCTTGTAAATGCTGAAGTAACGTGAGAAGATGAAAAAAAGTCTCGGCAGTCTAACAGACTCCCATTTCTTTGAGGCTTTCCCTAGCAACCATTCTGTGATGTGAAAGTTCCAAGACATATTTTTTGTTTATGTAAGGTCGGCCAAGGATGTTATTTGTCAACAGGAAGAGACGAGAGATACCGTGAAAGAGATAGGAACGTTTGGAATATTCCCAATAAGGATAGATTTGAATGTTTTTAAAGATTGAATTTCACAAGGTTCAGACGACCCCCACCCGAAATCTATCCAGATCAGCAAGAATAGATATCGGAAAGATTAAGCACACACCCAAAGCCAATTTGAAATTGAAGGAAAAGGTGAGCAGAATTGAAAATGATGCCTTGAAGAATGAGGGTCGAGTCATCGTCGATATCTGAGTGAATAGAGTTAGGATTGCAGGTGAGAGATCATTATAAAAGTTAGGAATAAGTAGGAGTAAGTACAGAAAAAATCCCTGAGGAACACCATCACTGACAGAACAAGGAAAAGATAGTCGCCACTCATCAACCCACAACTACCATATTGAGCGAATTTGAAAGAAAACTTAGACAGAAAGTTAATCAAAGAGACGCGAGGAAAACCTAGAAGGAGGGGAAGGCTTGGAGAGGCATGACCGGTGCCTAACCCGGTCAAATGCTTTGGATATGTCAACGCCACCACCCTTTTTCCACGCAAGTCTCCCGTAGTTCTAAGGCCGGTATACCATTTCCATAAATCAGAAGATAGCGAAAGTAATATCCAGTAGACCTCGAAGCGCCGAAAGCCGTTACTTGGCGATCGAAAGAAGTGAATGAGTTCCAGATGATCTAAGAAATGAGAGTTGATGAAGAGTTTCAAATGATCTTAGATATGAATACCAAGCTACATAGCTATAGGCAACGCATAGATTAAGCAAGGATCTAAAGCGGCTTCCTTTTTTATCCTCCGGGAACTAGGTGGACATGGAGCGTGCTTCCAACACTGAGGGAAAGTCTTAGATTCGGAGACATACGAGATATGTTGACGCGGGGCGGGGATCCAGCACGGAAGCACCACTCTAGAGTTGATTCCCTCAGTAACTCTGGAACGTATTAAGAATAAATGAAGAATCTTGTAGTGTCCAGG
>JABUQX010130301.1:0-10000 GCA_015478945.1 Trachelipus rathkii
TTAATAAAATAGCTCTTCTTGAAAATTGTTCAATATATTAACATATATATTTTTCTCCACATCACTTATAGGACGTATACATCTAAGGTACTAATATGTTGCTACTGGTTACCTATATAGTAGTAAGGTGTATCCATTATTAGCCAAAATATGCATATGGTAGTATACGGGCATTATAAACATACATGTAATGAGGTATAGCATTCTATTATGCCACTCAAATATACATAAGTCGTTAGTGGAGTGAGGTCAAAAAGAGATCCATTTTCGGGTTCTAATATAATGCATTAACTTTATGTGTTATCTATACTTATCCAAAGCTAGGAGATAATTAGATAATAGCGTCCGTATGAGAAATACGATAGTGATGAGCAACTATATAATATATATATATATATTATAATATACCGTTATATATATACTATACTATTCACCGTGGTTGCCTGCTAGTGATGTAAATTTCTTTTACACATACTATATGGATAATTTATAATATATAGGAAACACCGTCTTTATGGATGCTGTATATTGAATTTAAATATCTTATACATTATAGATTGATACAAATACTTGTTTAGTCTTTAGTAATATCTTCTTTTGTCTATCTAACTTAGTTAGATGGAGTGAACTATTGTGAGACTACAGCAGGCTTATTAAATATAAGCCTTTTTTATAATGCTTCATTAACTGTTAGAAGTTATCTTAATTGTACCTTATAGCTCACAAGATACTTGTGTGGAGCATATATAGAAGTACTTGCACTTGCTCGAGAAATAATTCAACATATGGAGCTATCCCTGGAAGATAAGTTTCAAAGTTTTGAGATATTCTGAGTGGACATACTGGTGTAACAGCATCTATACAATTACTATGCTATCATAACATATCATGAATTATATATATGATTCTCGATATGGAAAATGAGCTTCGAGTAGGTATCTTGCCAAGATATGTTTGGTGTTCTCACTTGATACGTATCTACTCTCAGACCTAATCTTCTGAATCAATTTTTTATTACATTCAAATATAGACTAATACTTAATATAAAGAGTGTCTTATCACTGAAATCTTGGAAAGACCTTTGGAA
Organism: Trachelipus rathkii; assembly: GCA_015478945.1. Classification (NCBI taxonomy): domain Eukaryota; kingdom Metazoa; phylum Arthropoda; class Malacostraca; order Isopoda; family Trachelipodidae; genus Trachelipus; species Trachelipus rathkii. Next base: position 1,088 of record JABUQX010130301.1, read on the forward strand.
CATATGACCACATCAGAGGCTGCTTTCTTCTTTCTTTGTATTCCTACTTCTTGGCTTATCAACGACAATGGTTCATTACTTAAAAGTTTACTAATATCAGCATTTTACTGAAAGTAATATATACCTCTTTCTTTTTCTAAAAAAGCACACACAATTATTGTTTTTGAAACACACACAATATTTTTTAATGAAAATCGACTCTCTCCTAATCAAATATTTGAAGACACAAAAGAAATATAAGTTTGCTATAATATACACGCAGATATATTTTAAAAATACTCAGAATATATTTTAAAAATCAAAGAATACTAATTTTATTAAAAAATCAAGAAATATTATTTTTGAGTAAAACACGCAGAAATAAGTTTTCATAGTAATTCAAAAAAATAATTTTACGATAGACTCATGAACAAATATTTTTGATTTAGTTTTGACTATATAAATTTTGAAAAACGCAGAGAATGTAATATAATAGGTTAAACTCAGAAAGAAAAAGAAAATTTTTAGAAAAACGCAGAATATATTTTAACAAAACTACAGTAATATAATTTGAAAAAATTCTCTAGAATTATATTTTTGAATATACGCAGAATAGTTATATGACATGACATACACACTTATTGAATTATTAGAACAAACTCTCGCAGATGTCATAAAAATCAAAAAAAGAAGAAATATATTTTGCCTAAACCCACAACTATATTTTGAAAACGCAAGAGCGATAATCTATCTATCTGACCTACTGGTAATGTATATACTGTAATGAAACGGAAGAATATATTTTGATAAACGCAGAATTAATTTGAAAAAGCAGAATATACTTTTTGAAAGAGAGCGTCTCTATAGATATATGAGTTTTTATATAAATCCTTTTCCACTATCATTTTTTTAAAATAAGCTCTAGGATATAGTTTTGAGAAAAAAGCGAGAATGAGTTTTGAAAACTCTGAGAGAGATCTAATTTTCGAAAACATCAGTAAATATATTTTCATTGATTAAAGAATATATGGTGAATTTACTCATTTTGTCAAAAACGCAGATATAATAGTTTTTTGCTCTAACGCAAGAGTAAGAATTATTGTCGCGTTCAATAACCTAGCACAAAATAGAAGTTATATTAGAGAAAACGCAGATTATGTATATTGATAGAGAAAAATCGCTCAGAGATAGTATATATTATTTGAAAACTCACACTCAGAATCATATTTTATAAAAAATATCACTTAGAATAACATTTTTGATAAAAATCAAGAAAATATTTTGAAAATACGTCATGAATAAGTTTGAAAAATCACCCCAGATATATTTTTCGAAAACTCGAAGAAATATTTTATTTAAAATTATGAATATATATTATATTATCCAAAAACGTCAGAAACTGATGAGGAAGGGGAAAATTCATGAAATATATTTTATGGAACATGATTTATATATTTATTTACCAAACTCAATAAATTTTATTTTTGAAAAAAGGCAGTAAATATATTTTTACCAAACAGAATATATATTTTGAAAAACTTACCAATATATTTTGAAAGGATATTACAATATTATATTTTTGAAAAACGCTATGAATAATAGATTTTCACAAAACCCATATATATAATCCAATTAATATATTTATGAAAACGCACAATATATTTTGATGAAACGCAGACAAATCAATTTGAAAACTTGAGAAAGGAGTAAAGAAGAAAACTTGTCACAAACAATGGTTAATAATATCTCTAGAATACGTTTTGAAAAACTCAAGATATTTATTTTGAAAAACGAAGAAAATGAGTTTCGAAAAGTGTGTACAGATATACTTTATGATAGTAAACTAGATATTAATTATTGAACATATTTAATTTACATTTTTAGCACAGGCATTCGACAGAAAGTGGTAAAAACTCAGAATATATTTTGAAAAAACGCACCTATTTTATTTTACCAAAACTCAAGAGCAATCTTTGAAAAATGCAGAAAATAATATTAATATAGCAATTCTGCTATGAGTAATACATTGAAAAGCGCAGAATAAATGTTGAAAAACTCACAAAATATTTTAAATGAACGCAGAATAATTTTGCCAAAACCAAATATATTTTTATGAAAAACAGTATCACAATAAATTTTGAGAAACGCAGATAATATTTCAAAATAATCGCAGAATATTATTTTGATAAAACGCACAAATATTATGAAAACAGCAGTAATATATATGAGAAAAGAAACAATAAATTTTGACAATTCGTTGAAGAAAAAAACAATACTGAGAATTTATTTAAAATGACAAAGAAAAATGAAGAAAACTCGAAATTTTTTAAAAAATGCAGAAATGTGTAAGATTTTGATAAGGCCATAATATGTACAGAGATTGATAAGGCTCAAATTTTTTGAAAATGAAACGAGATGAACATTTTTGAAAAACGCAGAATATATTTTGCAAACCAAACATTTATATTTTAAGGTTGGAAAATATATTTTATATATTCAATTAAGAGAAAAGGAAAACAAGGTATGACTAAACTCAGAATATTTATTTTTGAGCAAAAATTCAGAATATATTTTACCAAACTCAGAAATAGATTTTGAAAAAATGCAGAATATATTTTGAAATTTATTCAGAAATAAATATTTTTAATAAACTATGCTTTATTTTTTGAAAATACAATAAATTTTGATATGTTAAATTAGACTATCTTTTTGTCTCAAATTTCTCCAGTATTTATTTCGTTGAGAAAAACACAGAATATAATTTTACACCAAACTCAGAAATTATATTTTATGAGAAAACATTTTCTTACAAATTTTAATATATTTCAAAAATCGCAGAATATATTTTGAAAATTACATATATTTTGGAAAAGCGCCAATATTTTGAGAAACGACAGAGATATAATTTGATAAGAGCAGAATATATTTTGAAAATATCAGAATATAGTTGAGAAAATCACGTCAGAAAGACAATTTATGAGAAAAACTCAGAAATTATATTTTATGAAATATATATATTTCTTTTGAGAAAAAATCCAAATATATTTTTATAAAACTCATAATAGATTTTGAAAAATTTTGAATATAATTTGAAAAAACGCAGAATATATTCAAAAATACTCAACGAAGATATAAATTTTGAAAAAATGCATAATATATATTTATTCGCTTTCTTATATTTTGAAAAACGTTCCACTCAGAGCAAATTAAATCGTGGCAAGGGAATGGTTTAGGAGTAACTCTCGTATCAATAATAAATTTTGAAAACGCAACAATATCATTTTGAAAATACTACAGAATATATTTTAAAAATTCTCAAAACTGTGCTATGCAACATTTGATATAAAAAACATCAAGAATATATTAATGACACGCTCTTAGATAAATGAATTTTGAAAATTATCATTAAATATAATTATTTTATGAAAACTTAAGATTACTATATTTTCATATAAATTTTGTTGGTAGGTAATGTAATACCACCAGTTTACATTCGAATTTTTATCGACTAGGCATTATTATTTTGAAAAAAGCAAAATATGTTTAATCAAATGTTTAATATATGTTATGTTATGGGCAATATAATTTTGAACAACTCTTAGAATAGCTCATAAAAAACTTACAATTTATACTGTTATTGAATAACATATATACAAAGAATCTAATTTTTTAAAAATCTCAGAATACATTTTGAAAAGTCAGAAATATTTTCTTTGACGAGTAACAATCCGACTTCAAACTACCAGAATATGTGTTTCGAAAACTCAGAAAATATTTTGACCAAAAAACCGGCAATATATTCTTCAAAAAAGCAGAATATGGGTTGTTATAAATTCCCTGAAATTTATTTTTGAACAACGTCAGCAATTATATATATTACTCGTAAAACTCAGATATATTATTTGTAAAAATGCAGATATATATTTTTTGTATAAAGCTCTCTTTGTTTTAAAAAAGATACATTATAGTTTTTTTTGTAAATTTATGTCAAATATACAATATATTTTAAAAACGCAGAATTATTTTTTTCCAAACGCCACAATATATTTTGAAACAACGCACAATATATATTTGAGAAACGCAGAAATATAATTTGAAAAACGCAGAATACAAAGAACATTTGTTTAATAAAAAAAAAAAAAATAAAATATTAAGAAATAACTAACAGAAATAAATATTAAAAACATCAGAATACGTTTTTGAAAAACATCAGCAATATGCATTATTTTGAAAAACGCAGATGAGTTTTTGAGAAAAGCCAGAATAAGCGAGAGAGAGAACATTAGAATATACTTATATGAAAATTTGTGAATATACTTTTTTCAAAACGCAAGTAATATATTTGTGCCAGCAACCTCAAATATATTTGGATTTTCAAAACACGAGAAAGAATGCCATCCAGGTGTGAGATAGTAATTTTTTAACTACAGAGAGGCTAGATAGTATTTTTTGAACTACAGAGAGGCTCTAATATTTTGAAAAAAACGCAAATAATATTTTTGAAAAACCCACAAAATAATTTTAAAAAAACGCAGAATAAATTTTGCCATAAACCACCATAAATAACACAATATTGAAACGCAGAATACATATTTAACAAACATCAGAATAATCACTTTTTTGAGAAAAATGCAAGAGAATAGTATTTATATAATCGCTATGAAAACGCTCTCTTTGACAAAACTCTCTACAATCTATTTTGAAAAGCGCACAAAATGATCCCTTAAGAACTCTTATCGACCTCACGGGGTCGGTATCGACCATTTTGGCGAACCCTGGTTTAGTGTGCTAATGAAAGTAACCATTAAAATTACAAGTTTGTGTATTTTTCAGCCACTTTTGTATTTCCCGCTTTTTTTTGTACCAGCTTCGCGCCTTTTATATTTATTTCTCTATCTAACCACTTTTCCTCGTAATGCCCATTACTAACAACTTTTTCAATATATGGGTAGTAATACTGCAAAACCAGGAAAATCTATTGAAACATTTACAAAGACAATAAAAAAGAAAAAGAACTAAAAAAAAAATTTGAAATATTTCTCCCACAAGAAAGACAGCAGTCGTTCAACCTAAATTCCAGAAGGCGTAATAATATTTGGCGCGAAAGAAGAGAGAGAGAGAAAAGAATACTAAAAAAAAAAAATACCAATTTTGGCGGGAAATCGAGCATCATTGCCAGATGTTTCCAGACTCTCAGGAAAGGGAAATTAAATTGTGATGCATTGCATATTGCCTATTCTAAGCCGATATATTGGACGGGGGACAGAATATAGCTCTTAATAATGGCTTCCTTACAGTCAGGTTTCAATGTTTTTCTGATTAGAAGAGTCCTTATTTCGGTGTATATATATATATATATATATATATATATATATATATATATATATATATATATATATATATATATATATATATATATATATATATATATATATATATATATATATATATATATATATATATATATATATATATATATATATATATAAACAATATTTTTTAAAAACTAATTGATGTTTTGAAATGAGTATGAAGCAGGGTTGCCAAATGTTGCTAACAAGAAATTGCCACAATTACGATATATTTTTAAGTATCTTTATTCGGTGTTTTCAAATATTATTTCTTTTTACGTTCGAAAAATAAGTAAGGTTATGATAAGTTTTGCTAAGTATACACAGATTTTTTTTTTGTTGTATACTAAACATATCCTAAACTTAATGGGTCCTAAACCGAATTTGAAGATAAAAAAAATTTCGATTTATATATATGAGAGAGATTTGGCAGCGGTTTTTTAATCCTCTTACGTGGGGACAAAAGATATTTAAAAAAAGAAGAAGAAATTATCTGAAAAATATCGATATTTCGTCAGATTAAGCTAATTTCATTTATTACCATATATATATATATATATATATATATATATATATATATATATATATAACATATATATATATATTAAAATATATATATTTATATATATATAATTATAAAAATAATAACTATATATATAATATATATAGCCAACAAAAGACACATGCATGTAACTTTAAAACTATAACAGCTACTACGAAAATAGATATCATTTTTGATTTGGGAAGATTTCAGCAAGCAATTTCATCGATGAAACAAAAAAAAATTATTTTATTCTAATATTTATTAATAACACCTTAAATATTAGTATAATCTTAGGTCTGGCAAGCGTATGCTCTCATCAACCTTCCATTCCTGCAGTAATACGAGAGCAAGAGTTGCCAAATAGTGTTTTGTTTTATTTGCTCTGGAGAAAATGTTATTTTTTTCTTTTTATTTCCTTTTTAGGGGGTTCGAGCCGACGGAGGGACAGAGGGGGGACGAAGTCCCCCCGACTCTGTCCATCTTTGTTGTTTACCCGTGGGGTATCCTTTAGTGAAAAAGAAAAATTCAACATTTGGCAACTTTGCGCTCCCTCGGAGTACTCGAGCTTCTTCGTATTCTCAAAAAACCGTAATTTTTCCAACATTTTTAACAATTTTAAATTTTTAAAAAGCGTTATTTTTTATTTTTTTTATTTCATGGGTAAAAATGTCTCCTGATTAATAAAATGATATTTATTTTCGTGTAGCTGTTATAGTTTTTTAGTTACATGCATGTGTCTTTCGGGATGCTGACCATATATATATATATATATATATATATATATATATATATATATATATATATATATATATATATATATATATATATATATATATATATATATATATATATAATATATATATATATATATATATATATATATATATAATATTAGGGGCGAGTCCTCATTGATTGCCTAGGATGCGAAGAATGCTTAGGAGAAAAATAATAAAAAATTTTGATTCTCAGTATACTGTGATTTGAGAACAAAGATGTCACAAATTATTCTTCTTTAACGTTTCTATATACAATAAATTCAAATTTATATTTAATTTGCATTCTGGAGCAGCCAACGTGAATAAAAATTTTGCTAGTCAATACGATGCTTGCGGTAACTCGAGCGCCTGCCTTTCTGAGAAGTTTAACGAGGTAAACAGGTGCGCGCGCATGAAATTATTCATGGCGAAAACACTGTGAAAGTTTATGGAAACTTAACCGCAAACAGTTACATTGAGCTGAGAAAGAAACGCATTTTCGGTTTTTTTCTTTAAAATTCGTTCATTGTCTCGTGATTCTAATTAAATTGGAAAAGAAAAATGACGAAAACTTATGTTTTTTTTCTGTTATTATATTAATCGTTCAATTTTTTAAATTTTCTGAAAGAAATTGCTATTTTCCAATTATTAATTAAAATTCTTTAAGTGGTAACCTTATATAAATAAAATAAGTAAAATAGTGCATTAAAAATAAGTATGGGTTGTATCATGTATGTTATAGAATAATTTTACAAATATTTACATATAAAAAATATTGATAGGCCCATCCATAATGATATGATAATAAAAAGTGAAAAACAAACAACAATTTGATTACGATGATACAAGTATGTCACCTAAAGTGCATGGATGTAAGTCGTGGGGTAATTATGGATATTCATATCAGATTTGCAAGTTAGATTTACAATTCAATTACATCAATTAATATATATATATATATATATATATATATATATATATATATATATATATATATATATATATATATATATATATATATATATATATATATATATATATATATATATTATATATATATATATATATATATATATATATAAAATATAAATAAATATATATATATATATATATATATATATATATATATATATATATATATATAATATATTATATATATATATATATATATATATATATATATATATATATATAATATAATAATAATATACATATATATATATATATATATATATATATATATATATAATAATATCTATAAAATAATTATAATATTTCATATAATATAATAATAATAATATAATAATATATATATATATGGTGACTATTGTGTTTAGGGATAGAAATATTATTATAACTTTCCGCATGCTCAAACATTTTGGTCAAGATTAGTTCCCCTGATATATATATATATATATATATATATATATATAATAGTAATAATATTAATATATATATATATATATATAATATATATATATATATATATATATATATATATATATATATATATATATATATATATATATATATATATATATATATATATATATTGCCTTTTGCAACAATTTTCAGCTCGTGACACTCTATAAAGCAAAACTGCAACACGAATAGAAAGAGAATGTTACGAAGACGGCAACAATCTTCTTTATCTTTATCTTTATCTTTATCTTTATCTTTATCTTTATCTTTATCTTTATCTTTATCTTTATCTTTATCTTTATCTTTTTCTTCTTTTTCTTCTTTTTCTTCTTTTTCTTCTTTTCTTCTTTTTCTTCTTTTTCTTCTTCTTCTTCTTCTTCTTCTTCTTCTTCTTCTTCTTCTTCTTCTTCTTCTTCTTCTTCTTCTTCTTCTTCTTCTTCTTCTTCTTCCCTACTGAACAAAATTACAAAACGGCTAAATCAAATTAAATTTTATTAAGCCTTATGCGACCATTGAGCTTGAAGCTTTTCTTGAAGTTTTGGGGTATCGGTCCCTAGAAGAGATATAGGGCTCCAAATAAGTTATCGGGCTCCAAAAGAGATATAGGACTCCAAACAGGATATCGGGTTCCAGGAGAGATATTGGGCTTCAAATAAGTTATCGGGCCCCAAATAGGATATCGGGCTCCAAAAGAGATATAGTGCTCAAAATAAGCTATCGGGCTAAAAAAAAAAAGAGATATAGGGCTCCAAATTGGACATCAGGTTCCAAAAGAGATATAAAGCTTCAAATAGGATATCGGCCTCCAAAAGAGATGTAGAGCTCCAAATATGTCATTAGGATCCAAATAGGGTATAAGGCT
>JABUQX010130301.1:12500-25823 GCA_015478945.1 Trachelipus rathkii
CTGATTGGACATGATCATTAAATATTATGTCGTACAGATCCTGATGTGTCAGATTATCATGTTCATGGTTTTGACAATGTTTAATATATTTTTGAAAGTGCTTGAGTTCTCCAGCAAAGTTCATGTCCACATCTTCAGGATATGTTTGATTTAATGTATTAACTCCTTCTCGAATCTCTTCTTCTGTAGCATCTAATTTTGTTAAAAAGGAAAATCTTTTTGCAGCATCATTGTATACTGATGCTCTTTGTGCCAAATTTGATTCTAATGCATCCATCACAGGTATAAATGTTTTGATTCTGAACTTGTCTCTTGGCGGAAGATTCTCTAAAAAATATAAAAAATTTATGAGGGAAAGAAAGGGTAACCAGTAGTTAACACTAAAACATTCAAAAAAACGTTAACACAGAATCACCTTATCAGATCAGATTTTATTCATTACTGTGAAAAACAATCGTTTTGTCTGCACTTTTTCAGCAAGACGTAAGTACGATAAGAATCTAGTTGCCAATATTTCAAATAAAATAAATAAATAAATAATCCGGCCCTGACTACGCTCACACAATGAATATATTTTTGAATTCAGGAGACAAAACATACTTATAAAGTAAAAAAAAAATAAATAAAAAATAATTAATTAATCATTTATTGAAAAAAAGAGGCAGCATCATTGGTACGTTTGGCTGCTTTGGCAAGGTAAATCAGAAAAAAATTTACGATCGCTGGCAGCAAACTGTGTGTGTGTGTGTGCGAAAGGGAGAGAGAGAGTATTCTTAATTCTTAATTGATATATATATATATATATATATATATATATATATATATATATATATATATATATCCTTTATCTATATAAACAGAGATATATATATATATATATATATATATATACCTATAATAATATATATATATATATATATATATATATATATATATATATTGCTCGTAGGGTTTATTAAAGGCGTTTTCGATTTTGCACTTTTGCTAGCGAAATTTAGGAAAATGCTAAAGTTGCGTTCCATTTTGTCAAATTTAGCACAAATTTAGGAAAATGCTAACCAAACGTAAAGAATTTCCTAAATTCTGTAAGGTTGCTATTTCCCGTGCTTACCGAATTTAAGGAAAATGCTAACGAGCAAATGTAAACAAACAAGATTGGCGGCGTAGTAGGTCGTTGATTTCATGAATGTTTCATTCATGAAATTAGCTTTAAATCTAATTTCTTCCAAATCGATAAACTTCATTACAATAGTTGATCAATTATTTGTAAAAAAAAAAAAATATTCTTTATTTTTGTTTATTCAAAACCACGTGCTCCATCAGAACAGCTGATCAAAAATATTTTTAACAATCGTTCGATTATGCCCGAAATTCGTGCTAAAACTGGATTAGCATTTCTTATCGAGCGTTAGCACAAATGCAAAATGGAAAACGGCTTAACTTTATTTTATATATTTTTCTTTTATTTTATCGTTTCGTATCTAAATTTTTGGGCCCCCTATACCTCGGGGCCCTAAGCTTTTTTAGCTTATGGTAAATCCGGCCCTGTATCATACTCTATATATAGGTAGCTTCTGGATTGTTAACCGTCAGTTATGTATCTTAACTAATATTTTTGGTAAAACAGGACTATTGCTGGAATGCTGGTCCAATTTCAGTGCTGAAAATGTAAAAAAAAAAAAAAAAAAAAAAAAAAAAAAAAAAAAAACCTCAAAAACTACAATAGCTATAGCGAAAAGAAATACATTTTGGAATCCTGGTAAAATTTCACATAGGGAAAATGTAAGTAATAGTATATAAACAGTATAGTAATATGATTAGAATACATTTGGAAGCCTTTTACATTGGTTTCTCGTTAAAATAAATGATGTCTATTAATTTTTTTGTTTAAGTAAAAAATACCAAGGTATACCGCCCCCGATGGCAGGGAGTGGGGTCTCGTGCTTCCCGGGAACTACGGGGTGGATTATTTCCCCCTCCGGGAATATTTTGGTGTTGGGTGTCTCGGGGTTCTCCGCCCCCTCCCCTACAGGGTATGAAAAACGTCCCGTCGGCTCGAGCCCCTAGTGTGCCGTATAAAGCAAAAATTTAATAGAAAGTCTATTTATTTTAACGAGAAACCAATAAAAGGAGTCTCTAAATAGGCCTTCTAATCATTTACTATAATTATTAACAATATTTTTTTTATATTTTTATTTTTACATTTTCCTATGTGCAATTTTATCAGGTTTAAAATATGTTCACTTTTCTTTATAGCTATTGTAGTTTTGAGATATATATATATATATTGTTTTTTTTTTTTTTTTTTTTACATTTCAGCAAAATTGGACCAGCATTTCAGCATGTATTCTTAGTTTTCTTGTAGCATTAATAGTTTTACAAGATACATACGACGGATAATCCAAACAATAATATATATATATATATATATATATATATATATATATATATATATATATATATATATATATATATATATATATATATATATATATATATATATATATATATATATATATATATATATATATATATATATATATATATATATATATATATATATATATATATATATATATAACATATATATATATATATATATATATATATATATATATATATATATATATATACTACCTATATATATATATAAAATATATATATATATATATATATATATATATATATATATATATATATATATATATATATATATATATATATATATATATATATATAATAGGATGTGCCGACCAAAACAAAAGCCGAATACCCGAATACGAATGTTCATTTAAAAGTATTCGACCGATGCCAATATTCGGCCGAATAATCGCTAATATTGGCGAATAAATTATTCAAAGTTCGGTCATCATTTGGGAAAACGAAGGTACACTGCGCAGGTGGGAAATTTTTCTTACGGATAGATTTTAATAGCAGATATATAGTAATTCCGGAGGTGCTGGTTCATATATTCTCAGTTTACATGTATCGCATAATATGCAAATTACGCCACTACGTAGGCTGTAGATGTTACCTTACATATATATCTACAGTAGCAGCAAGTTTACTGCGGTCGATATTCGGGAACCATGTGGTAGCTTAGGTGCGATCTAGTATGGATGCCAATGACTTGGATGATGTCTATCATCCATCTGAAATATAGTCGGATGGTCACGTCATTGTTCACCGTGAACTGAACGATCTGCGCTGAGTTGTGCGCCGAAGTTATTATGAGCTGTTGGCTTCGGTTGCATGAAAAAATGACTACTGGACCATGGCACAAGAGAGTTACATTTTATCGTAACAGAGAAGCAGAGCTGCGGAGCTCTTCAGTCAGATGGTAACCTTGTGTTTTGCAGTGAAGGCCTACTACTCGCTATGGGACTCCCAGCATACGACGCAGGTGGTGGCGACTGTTTATTGACACTTCAAAGAGCAGTTTAAAGTGTGTGTTGTTACACAACAGCAACAGGTATGCTTCGGTTCCAGTAGGGTTTACTCAGGTACGGATGAGAGGAGTATACAAAATCAGACAGTTTGGAGAGGCTACAATATCAGGTACATGGATGGTAATAACTGCGTGACCTCAAAATGGTGGCGCGCGCATGGTCAGCAAGCAGGTTTGCAAATATCCCTGCTTCCTGCTATTGGGACAACCAGGCGGCAAAAGGATCACTGGACCAAAGAATGGCCACCGAGGAAACCTTGACGCTGGGTGACAGGAACATCGTACGTGAACCACTTGTACAGGGAGAAAACATCATCTTACCTCCACGACACATAAAACGGGTTTTGATGAAACAATTTGAAGGCCTGGACGTGATGGTGGTGCTACAATATATGTAAACATTTTCCTGGTCTGCTGTTCCTGCCTTTGCTGCAATGACTGTTAGTAGGCATGAATGCTTTTCAGTGCTTTGCAGTGCTGACAGAAAAATGAGAACCTGGCTGTGTACAGGAACTACTGGGTGATTTTTTCATTCTCATGGATGTAGAATGAGTATAAAGTTGCACTGCTTACATTCACCTCATTTGGATAACTAGACAGTGTTAGTGATGAGCAGGAGTGACCTTTAAATCAAGATCTAAGTTCATGGAAGAAGACAATTACCAGGCAATTGGATATCAATATGATAATGGAAACTAATTATTCTTTTGGAGCTTGATGAGGATATGGGTACTATACGTAGATGTCTACAGAAGAGAAGTTCTTTATCGTAGATTATGTTTGCATTAACAAACATCATATTACAGCTCATTTAACATTCATATTACTCTTTAATTCATAGTTGTATTATGTTGTATATATCTATCAGACATGTATCATATAATTGCGATTTGTCTCCCTTCATATATCTAATATATATATATATATATATATATATATATATATATCTATATATATATATATATATATATATATCTCCTATATACTCTCACACTCTCCTCTCTCATATATATATATCATATATATATATCTCTCCTCATCTCCATATCAATAATTATGATAAGACCCTCATGAAAGGTAAAAATGTAAAATTTTACAAATCTGTGTTACACACAATATCTCTATAAATGCGATGTGTGCGCAAAAATAGATCTACATTTTTGGATCAACATAATCAATCAATTATGAAACCCGTCAAAAATTTTATTTCTGGGTGTTATATGGTAACAAAAAGTAAATAACTATTTCTTATCTATAGCAATTAAAATTAAAATAAATAAATGAAAATTGAAAAAGGTTTTAACCAAGATATTCAAACCAACTTTCTTTTGAATAAACTCTAGGGTTAAATGACAACATTAACAGGTTTCATCATTTTCAGAGGATAACCTAAAACTGTGTATTATAATCATTCTCTGTTCTAAATATTCTTTCACTTTCGACTGACCGTTGGAGCTGAAAGGTATTTTATTGCGTTTTTTCAAATTCATAAACTATTTCCAGTCGTTTTCTGTTGAAGGAATATCCATTGCCTTCACTGGTTAAAATGAATAACTTTTATATATTAACTCTTGCGATGCATAATTTCGTGTCTGTGCATGCACTTTTGTCTTTAATAAATCATAATTAGAAAGAATGGGACTTTCCTTTTTGCTCTGCTTTCTTTTTCGTAGACAGTTTTGAGTGTGCAATTCTTGCTCAAATCATTAAAAGTAAAATGGTCTTCAAACCTCTCCCCACTACGTGAATAATCAATCAATAAGAAGGTCAGCAGCTGGTGCTAATGCATTTCTTTCATGCCTCAACGACCATATTTTTACTGATTACATCGATTCATGTTGAAAATTAACGAATCACTAGATCTAAAGAAAATTAACACAAAAAATTTATCTGTAAACTTGAAAGTCTTTCTGCCTGATTTCTTAAGCTCTTCAACGAGTGTAATTATTCCATGAAGTTTTGCTTTAAGTATATTGAAAATAAGTTTATTGCTAAATGAAGGATCGCCGGAATCATTACTTCACGTTATCCTTTTTAGTGATCTTGTCCAGTAAATCAAGTAAATGGATAACAATGCTGCCACTCGAAATCAGTGCTGTGCTCTGATTGAATTCAGCAGCGTATCATGGATAGAACTTTTTGTTCAACAATCTTTAATATGTTGATTCCTGGTTCCAAGTGTCTTAGAAACAATCTTGGATCGTTGTCGCTGTTGACAATTCATTCCATCCGTAAGTTTTCAAGCTTTACGTTGACGCTAGAATGGTTGTGAGGATGTACTTTCTATTAAGTAAATAAAATATCTTTAATAGACTTTCTGATATAATATTGAATCGTGAATGCATGGTTGCAAAACATTTGAATAAAACATGAAATTGATAGCAAACCTCTCCATAATATAGCCATATGAACACGGTTCATTCTCCATATCTTTAATGATTCTCTATTTTTTGTATCGTTGAAAAATCATCAGGTACTTATAGGATCTGACAATGATAAGAATTTTCTCCATATTGTTTTAAGTTTGTTTGTTTTTATTTTAGGAAAATGTTCTAAATTCAGTTAGTGATGCTTATATAAAGCTTAAATATTGTTTAGAATAGTTATTTAGATCAAGAATATGCCGTTTCCAATATTTGGCGAATAGACTTTAGTACCCTTAATCATATAAGTCATTCAGACACAGTCCTATATATATATATATATACCATATATCATATCTTTATCTCTGTATATATCTCTCTCTTATCATATATATATATATATATATAACATATATATATATATACTCTATATATATATGCTCTCATATATATATATGTTGTAATAATCGGGCTGTTCGCCTATCGTCTGTTAGATTCTGTAATCAGGACGACAAATAAATAGTCGATACCACGGGTTTAACCCAATCAAATCATTTAAAACAACAAAAACAGGAAAAGCAGAGATAAAGTTTCCTTAATATGTTTATAAATATTATTCTTAACAACCCTTATTACTTATTATACCCTAATATATCGATATTAAAATATCGTACCCTAATCTAATCTAGCCTAACAATTATTAATAAGATTAAAAGTGTTACAATTATTATTCCTTATAAAATGCACAAATCCTTATCACTTGGTAATTCTCACTTCCACTTAATTCACTGGCAATGTTCGTGAGACCTAAGGATAAATAGTTTAGCAACGAGGAAATTAAACGTCAAAATAAAGCACATAACCTGTTGTTAATCTTCGGACACTGATAAGTAAATATTCAATAATTCACAATAAGAAAGTCATAAATTTGAGGACAAAATCGAGTAAATACCGGAACAACTTGTAATAAAGAATATGGACGGTTACTTACTAACCATTTCTAAAATGCCATACTTAATACCATTATAAATCCCGAATAAGTGTGATACTTCATAATTCCAACTTTAGGCGAGGTTAAACCTAATTCCAACTTGGTTCTAGGCAGGCAAGAGAACACTGATTTATTAACTGCTGTTTCCAATTCCGTTTGAACTCATCATCCGACGCACTAATTATTATCTTTTTCGTAAGCCAACCTGGGAATTATTACTGTTTAAGTTGCCTAGTCTCTAGGCCCAATCCCTATTAAAAATAAATACTTGTCAATAACAATTCCTTTTAAAATTTATAATAATAACAATAAATTTATTAATTTATTTCCTTGCCGTTTCGTACGGGATCTTTTCTTCTTCCTTGGATTTTTCCTTTCATTCCTCTGTTATATTCATCGTAGTTTTCATAATTCAGCATATCACAAAACCACGTATGCATTCTTAATGTTATTGACAACACAGTTTCATCATGAGGGAGGATGGCTATCTACCTTGCAGTTTAGAGTTAAACCTAGACCAGGGGTCGTCAAGCCAGCCTGCAGCCACACTTAAAATGTTTACATTATGAACTCTTTGAGTTACTTTACACTTGAGTCCCCAATGGGACTTTTCTTCCTTCTTTTGTGTATTAAGTTATAATAATGTGAAAATTTTGTATAGCTCTCTCTCTCTCTCTCTCTCTCTCTCCTCTCTCTCTCTATTTCTACTCTTTTTTTCTCTCTCTTTTTCTCTCCATCTAATATTATATATATTTATATATATATATATATATATATATATATATATATATATATATATATATATATATATATATATATATATATATATATATATATATATCTATCTATCTATCTATCTATCTATCTATCTATCTATCTATCTATCTATCTATTAGTTTTCTTTATTTTGTTTCACATATTTATTGCAAAGGGCAACTCTACTTATGAGTAGAGTTGTCAAATTTGGGAGTTATTTTATGACGTGTTCGAGAGGAGGCTTTGTGGAAAAATCCTCAAAATAGACAAAATAAGAATAAGGTTTCTTTTACGTTGCCATGACAACCAGTGTTTTGAAAGCATTATAATTATGCTTTCTTGGAGGCACAAATCGAAATTCCTCCAGTCAATGATCCTTATAAAAAATAATGTTTCGGAAGAGAATAAATGATCTTAAATTTAACTTGCATTCTTATAACATTTGAAACATTATGTTTTAATGTGTTAATGTCAAAGTTGATATTTCTTCTATTAGTTGCTTTATTTTTTAAGGAGGCCCAGAACTCCCTGTGCTTCCAATAAAGCCGCGCCTGATATATATATATATATATATATATATACTCTCTCTCATATATATCTATATATATATATATATATATATATATCTCTCCATATATATATATATATTGTTGTAGAGCCTCTTCACCTATAGGAAATAAAAATAGTGTTCATAATCGTCAATGTATTACATCCGAAAATATGAGCAGGGTTCTAAAAAATATAAGAATACAATATAATATAATTACAATAAATTTTCCTGTAAAGTAAATTATTATTGGGTGTGTCTTTAAAGTAATACTTTTAAAAGTTATCTTTCATATCATTTTCTTCATGTTTTTACATTCATATGTATGTACACCAAACTATTTATAACAACTTTAATTTTAACTGACCTTCAATACTGATGAATAGGAATTTTTTTTCAGAAGAGATGGGATATGGTGGCTTTCTTTGTTTAGTGGGCTGATTCCTTTATTATTTTATAACTATTTGAAGGGGTGTCATTGTAGTTCTTATATTTAATTTCTTTGATAATCCTGAAAACATTTGATCAATAGTCGTGATTTATTACTTCTATATCATCTTTACAGATCTTGGGGCAATTCTCTTTCCTATTATTTTCTTTGTTTAAATAAGTCAATTATATTGAAAGCCCAGTAGCTTCTGCGAGAGTTTCTCAGCCTTGTGTTGCTGCAGTTTCCTTATCTTCTCTATTTTTATTCTTTTTGCTCATATCTTATTTATATATATTTTCATTTGGCCTAAGTGATATGATCTTAGTCAATTTTAAACTAGATTTCCTTTCATACAAATCAATTTTCTTTTCTTCTAAGAGGAAGAGGTCAGTACTGATTTTGAAATTTTTATTTTGGATCAAGTCTAGGAGTACAGTATTTAACCACAGTTGGTGATGACAGTGGTTATATATTAAAATATATATATATATATGTATATATATATATATATATATATAAATTGGTATACCGTTACATTCAGTTGAAAATCTGGGAAAATATACCTCTACCATCTATATCTATATATCTATAAGGCACAAAGAAACAATCATTATCCCAAAGCACAAAGGAAAGGTCGAAGCAAAACGCATAACACAAAATGCAACAACACATAATTGCTCACGAGTAGGGTTCAGATGGAGGAAATAGAAGGAGACAGAAAAGCAGAGAGAGAGAAGAGAAGAGAGAGAGAGAGGAGAGAGAGAGGAGAGAGAGGAGAGAGAGAGAGAGAGAGAAGAGTGAACATATTAATTCAATCTAAAAATACTCGCGTTCAATTAAATGGTTCCCAATAAAGGAAGAAATTAACAAAAAAATAAGAAAAAAAACTACATCTTCAAAAGAAGAAAAAGAATAAAAGGAGGAAATGAACATGTTTGGGAAAAAGACTTTCAACTTTACAACAATTGTTTTTTTTACTTTTTCTTCATCACGTCCCATTATGGCTACACTTATTAAGCTTCTATTTCCATCAGTTCATCTCTCTCTCTCTCTCCTCTCTCTCTCTCTCTCTCTTTCTCTCTACCACTCTCTCTCTCTATTTATCTTCGCTCTCTCTCCCCCCCTCCCCCCGCCTTCTCCCTCTCTCTCTCCTCTCTCTCTATCTCTCTCTCACTATCTCTCTCTCTCTCTCTCTCTCTCTCTCTCTCTCTCTACTCTCTCTCTCTCTCTCTCTCTCTCTCTCTCTCTCTCTCTATCGGTTGTTGCAACTTTCCACCTTTGCCGTTACAGGTGCAACCCAGGTAGGTAGATCAGACAGTTAGCAAAGAAATTAAGGGCGGGTTGATCCGTCATGGATCCTATTTGCATGTGATTACTAAGATGCCCTCTAGAATAAGGGATATGCCAGTGATTACACTTTATTAATAAATATAAAAATTATAATAAAACTTAGCTTTCTCTAATTTCTTAAAGAATTAGTCATTACTTTATATATATATATATATATATATATATATATATCTACTCTATATATATATATATATATATATATATATATATATATCTATATATATATATATATGTATATATATATGAAAAATAAAATGAATGAATACAAATGAATAAATAGCAAAATGAAAAATGAGAAAATAAATAAAACAAAAGCTAAAATTAAGGCTAACTTTAGCCATTTTCATATGAAATTATTGGCTTTAAGCAGCTACATTAAAAGCTACGTAAAATGTTTTATTATATATATATATATATATATATATACCTCATATATATATATATATAATATATCATATATATATAAATATCTCTATATATATATATATATATCTATATATATATATATATATATATATATATATCATATAAAGGAGAGAAGTTTTCATTGAAGTTTATGAAATACTTAGTGTAAATCATGAAAATCAGTTAAAAAAAAACTCGGAAGTTGTGAAAGAAAAAATGTAAGAAGTCTTATTACTGGAAGATGTGAAGTTCTCAATTTCATGCTTTGTAGAAATATAATAAAATTTAGGTTTTTATCTATATCATATATATATATATATATATATATATATATATATATATATATATATATATATATAATATATATATATATATATAATAATATAATAATATATATATATATATCTCTCTATATATATAATAATAATAATATATATATATATATATATATCCATATATAATATATATATATATATATAGGCCTGTTATGTTTTAGGAACAAATCAGTCTGATTTTTCGTTTTCAACACTATTGCTAATTATATGATGCTCGTGAATTTCAGTGTTATTGGACGTGATTTAAGTTCAAATATTTTAATCAGTGTTAAAATGCATTATAATAATAAATTTTAAAAAATAAAAATATCTCAAAAAATTTTAGTATAGAAAAACATTACATATTTGAAATCAGAGTATAAAGCTTATTACAAAATATGTAAAATAAAAAAACAAAAAAAATATTTTTAATAAATAAATTTCTCTGAGAAATTTAACCTTCAAAGACTAAATTAAATCCAGAAAAATATTGTGTATTTACAAAATGTAAAAATTTTAAAAATTTAAAAAAAAAAATTAGGGGCTCAGTGATAGGAGGACAGAGGGGACATTTTCCACCCAGCAGAAGGCAGGAGGGCCACGACACCCAAATACCCAAAGGCAGGGTTCAGGACCCTCCCGGAGAGAAGGAAATAGTCCTACCCTGTCGTTCCCAGGAAACCAGAACCCAAACTCCCTATCTTTGCGGGTTTTTGCCCTTAGAGGTGTTCGCTGGTCAAAAAAAATAAAGTAAACTGACAGGTCGTAAAACGTAACTGGTCCTATATACTTTTGAATCATGTCCGTTACCGTGGATCTCTTACTAGAGAAATATATAACAAGAGGCAAAAAAAAAATTAAAACTGATTTTCTTTTTCCCTTGGATTCTATATATATATATATATATATATATATATATATATATATATATATATATATATATATATATATATCTTTTACATTATATATATACTCTCTATATACCCATACCTCTGACCAGTAGGGGGTAAAAAAAACAAACTTTTTTTTAAAATACGACTATATAAAAAAGTGCATCTGGCAACTTAAAACTAAATGAAGTTGTTGTAAATGTGAAATTTTCAGACCATAACTTTTTCAAGGTAATTTCTTGTTGTTTTTTTTTCATAGGTCATTTCAGACATTTTTATTGCAAGTTTCATGAAAATTGACCGAGGTTGCTATAATTGACAAAATTCTCCATAGTCAAATGTCAAACATGAACTTTAAAAGATATTTTTGGGGATCTTCTGTTTTTTTTTGCACTTTAGACCTATGGGCATACTGTGGGGCAAAATCTTTCCCCCCCCCCATCCCATCCCGAAATCTCTAGGAACTTTAAATAGTATAACGCTAGAGAAGGTCACTACAACTATGAAAAGGGTTTCATGTATATGAAATGCTGCATCACATCTTGGTTTAAGCGGGGGGGGGTGTCTCAAGCTTCAACCGTATTTTGGACAAGGTTGACTCCAAGGTTGTGTCTTTGCAAAACGATGTTGGTTTATTTCTTTTATATAGACACTACAACGGGAGGTGCTCGAGGTAGCCGACCCACATTTAATACATATTACAATCCCCTCGCAGCAGTATGGATATAGTAAGATGGATGTATTATCTAGACAAATTTTGTGCAGATATTTAAAACTCTATGATTATTCGAAATAGCAACCTTTCAGCCACCTCTGTTCTATGGAATTCTCTTCTATCTGCCGAATTTAATCTTCAAAGCATGCGATTAAACTAGAGAGTTTTTGTTTTTGAATCTCTTCCTTTAACAGGACTCTTCCTGCAAGTGGTGAAAACTTCTCAAATTACCATTTCTTTAACATATTCCGGATCAAGTGAGTATAAGAGTGTCAGAAGGTTTTGTTGCTAGATTTGTCCGTTATGTACTACATAATTTAAAATATTTAACTAGTAAATTGACAGATTTATATATAAGACAATTCTAATAAATGTAGAAATACCTACAGTGCTATTCTTTAATTATTTCAACAATTTTATGTTGTAAATTTAATGTTTATCAACTTGCTTTTTTTATCAATTTCTTAATGTACGTATTAAATTAAATTTTTTAACTTATGTAAGGTTTCGTTAATTGTGGAGTTACTCGTAATGTGACAAAATTTTTATTTATTATTATTTTTTCCCCATGCAAGAAAACGAAAAAAGCGGTGCCAAATCTCTTTACAGTTAATCTATATATACCATATATATATATATATATATATATATATGCATATATATATATCTCTATCTCTCTATCTCTCTATCCTCTCTCTCATATATATATATATGTCTATCAGACGATCAATCATCAGTCAGTTCATCATTTGGCAATAGATCAATCAAGTTGGTCTGGAAGTTTGGCATCGTCGATCCACATGGCTGTATCGGTTAGACCGGATGTGAAAATCTTGGTGATGTTTGCCTCACTTTGAGGTCCTTTTCCTGTAAAAATTTTAAATGGGAGTGCAAACATGTGAGTGATTGCCTACAAAATGGTCTCAATTTTATTAAATATAATTTTATATCATTATTGCATCGAAAAGATCTTTAACCAACAAACCTAGTTAACAAACTTAAAAATTAACTTTACTCAAAGTTAGTAATGCAATAAAAAAATTCTCTATACTCAGCGTAAAGGCGGCTCCACATGCGAAATTTGTCAAACCCTTGAATCTTTGCGTTTTGCATT